>CAIGRH010252963.1:0-18048 GCA_903798295.1 Fraxinus nigra | reverse complement strand
GGTCCCAAACTTTTCAACCACACATTTCAATTTTTTTTTTATCACAATCTACTAAAAATCTAATCGTAATCTCCACCAAGCACCCTCTAAGTATTCTATAATGAGTAAAATGCAATTCCAAAATTACATATAGATGTATATTTTGCTCAAATGATTTTGAATTATTTGACAAATGTGAATCATGTATATTAGGCACAATGATTAATTCCCATTTTACTTGAAAAGGTGAAAAATCTACACAATTACTTGGACTAATACATAGTGATGTATATGGACACATATCAATTAATGATAGATGGAGTTTCTCTTATTTCATCACATTTATTGATGACTATTTCAAAAATGGTCATGTATATTTGATGAAATTCAAACATGAAACTCTTGAAATATTAAAGGGATTCAAGCTAGAATCGAGAAAGAAATAGGTAAATGTATTCTCATACTAAAACTTGATTGAGGTGAAAAATATCTAAAATGAAGGTTTTATATTGTCTAAAAGAGAATATGATTCTTTCGCAGTGGACTTCACCATATACACTGCAACATAATGGTGTATTTGAAAGGAGAATCGTACATTGTTAGATATATTGCAATTAATAACAAACCTTCCAAAATCTTTTTTAGGTCATGCACTGATTGCCTTGTGCTACAAACTAAATTGTACACATCTAAGTCGGTTGACAAAACTTCATACGAGTTCTATATTTATTGATGAAATTTTAGTTGTCAAATAATTTTTCTGCGATACATATAGGAGAAGCAACTTGATCTATAGAGAAAATAAACCGAGAGTTTATGGATACACTAATGCTAACTTTTAGTCTGACTAGAAAAATAGTATATATCAATCAGGATATTGGTTTACTCTTAAGCGGTGTGTTAGAAAGGTTCTAAACAGGAAACAATCGTTGATTCAATAGTAGAATTCTTATACATCATTGTTTTAGAAAGCAACAAAAGTTATGATCTGGATCAGGAAGTTCATCAATGAACTTGGAGTAGTTCAAACATTGTTGATCATATGCTTTTGCATTGTAATAACAATGGAGTTACTGTGCAAGCAAAAGAACTAAGCTTTCATCAATGATCTAAATAAGTGTTGAGGATGTATTTTCTCATTGAAAATATAATTAAATGAAATGACATAAAGAAAGAATGAATTTCCAAAAAGTTACTAAATTGAAAATACACTAACAAAAAGTTATCGCAGTATAAATATGATCATCGTGTAGACTCTTATGATACAAGATACATAAGTGATTGGATCTAGTGCAAGTGGGAGTTTGTAAGTGTTATGCCCTAGATTCAATCAACTTTGGACATAAACACTTTTAATGTATATAATCGATGCATATTTATGGCAAGATCTATTATCTAATTGAATTAATGCTCTAATTAATTAAATAATAGAATTATATATAAGTGATTGGATCTAGTAAAAGTGAGAATGTTTGTAAGTATTATGTTGATCCCGAAAAATGTGACACTTACGTGAACAACAGATATTGGGCCTACTCATGCAAACTCAAGCAAATTTCGGCACGTTTTTTATGGGAATACCGGTGAGAATCAGAATGAATGTGAATGCGGGAGATGCTTTAAGGCGTGAGACAAAAGTGTTCAAGTACCGGCGGGTGGAACAAAGATGATTGCACTAACAACAATCATCGATTGAATATCAAGGTAACTCATAACAAGATCAAATACAGTGTATGGAGAAAAACTAGATTATAGAATTTTGTAAGATCTTTTTTATCAAGGGTTTAAGAGTTTAAAATCCAAGAATCTAACCCACTTTCAGTTACAAAGATGTTATATTTATAGTACTTTAGCTGACGTGGTGTCCACTGGATCAGAACCTATTTATCATACAATAAATACACTGACAAGCCTCCCTATACAATAGGCTGACACATCTGACATTCTTTATTACAAACGTTACATCAATTATTTCTATAGATTGCCTAAGGATCTTGCAACAGACAACTTCAGGTAGATTAGGGGTCTCAGAGGAAGGTTCTTCTTGTGAAGAGCTTCAACTTCTTCCATCTTTTATACAACACTTTGAATTATGCTAACCGTTTAGACAGCATTTCGGGTTAAGAACTTTGGCCATTAATATGATTTCTTTACTTTTGATCGTTGGTCTTTGTTAACTTTTCTGCCCACGTGGTTTGCTACGTGGCACTTTGACTTGAGCCTCAGAGGAGAGACATAACAATAGTCCCTCAAGTCTAGGCATGATTATTTATGTAATACATGGACTTGTGTGTAAAAGATTTTGTTGGGGGACGATTTTTTACCATATCACACTATTTATACTTAGAGTTTAAATGTGCCTAACTTGTGTAAATTGTCTGTTAGTGTTATCCGAAGTTGTATACTTCGAGATATTTCTCTCTTCGTAGTAATCCTGAGAAGTGTCAGCGAAGCGAATCAAGTTCGAGGTTGTATTGTTCGAAGTGCCTTTGCACACTCGAAGCCTTATCCGAACTGGTTGATGAGAAGTGGCTCTGACCCTTGCTAGGTCTTCAGCTTGCTAATTACGAGTAGACTAATTTTTAAAACATTTGGGGAGATATGAGGCATCTTGAATTATTGCGGCCGAATGATTTACTGTATTTACACATTCTTAAAGAAAAATAGCTTAAGCGGTTCTACACACGCAACCATTAACATATTTAACGCACAATGATAATTGTTTTGCACATGTCTTGTGAAGTTCAAGCGCATAAGACCGTGAGAGCCAGACGCTCTAATCTGGACCGTAGAAGACAAAATGGCTATGCATTGAGTGGTCCAGATTGAAACTCCAAGTAAACGGTTAGATGATCCAGATCGACATCCAACGGCTGGGATTTGAGAACCTCTACCTATAAAAAGGGAAGATTCATGATTAAAAAAAAAAAAATCACTTTTGCTTTTAATGCATTCCTCATTTGAATTTCTCACAATCTCTAAGTTTTCCTTCTCTTCTCTTTTGCACTTTTCACTTTCTGGCTATATTTCACCATTCTTTAATCCAACTTGTAAGTATCCTAAACTTTTAACTTTAAAATCTAAATCAATGGCATCTCCAAACTCTATTGGAGGGAACAATGACATTAGTGAGGTAGCGGCTGAAATGGGAGTTTAGATTACTAGCATGGCAGACCTAGTCCGAACCAATTAGCTAGACAAAGTATATTTCCTTCTGAGGAGGGGATAGGAGATAAATGAGGTAGCTTGGGGGTAGCCAAAATCCCATCTTCTGTAAATTCGACCCACCTAGCCAACCTGAGGGAAAAATTTTGGATCCCATATAAGATAGAACTCATCTCTCTACTCCTGATAAGCAAGCTTGCTTTCCGAGGTAGGCCTGCATCTCCATCGGCGACTTCCTCCTAAAGGTTGGGCATTGCTTGCCTTTACATCCCGTTTTTAGAGCCGTACTTAGGTTGTATGGGATGGCCCCCACCCAGCTCGTCTCCAAAGCTTGGGCCCAACTAGTGGGAACCTACTTCTTCTGGAAGGAAACTTCCCTCGGAGAAGACATGCCTCTCCACGTTTTTCAAACCATCTTCCAACCCCGGTCCTGGGTAAAGGGAATTCAAAAGGGTGGTACTCCCTTTGTCCATGGGGATCACATTTCTCCTTTGTCCTGGGCTTCCTCATTCAACAAAAGATAGAAGGAAACATGCTTATGGGTAGGGGCAAGTGGCAGGAATGTGAGGGGGATACTGTCCCCTACATTAAAGTTCCAACATCCTATTCCGAAGCTCATGAGTGTTATTTTTTCTTTTTGATTTCTATGTAGATAAATCTAATGTTAACATTTTTCAGTTGTTTTACAAAGTTAGTTGAGCTCTTCAAGTTGAACGAGAGTGATTGGGAGACCTTGACTGACATCTACTACTGACCCTTATTCTCTCGTGACTTTGATTGTTTAATCGCCTCCAGGAGATTTTTTGAAGAATTTTGCTTGATGGCCAAGAGAGGTATTGCTTTCTCATCATCAAACTTTATTCTATATGTGCTTAATTGCACCTAACCTTATTGTTTTAATTTGCATAAAATTTTGAGAAACAGAGGTATCCTACTCCGGACATGGCCACCATACTCATTGCTACCTCCACCTCCTAACGAAGTCTGAAGCCCTCATTCGCTAGGGTAAAGCAGGTGAATGACCAAATAGAGAAGGTTAGCCAAGAGGTTGGCAGTCAAGATGAGGGTTGATCTCCTCTAAAGGACAAGGGGAAGAATATCGTAGAGGAGATTCCCAAGAAAAAACACTGATTCTCTACCACTAGGGCATGTGGTTCGAACGGCGTCCTTCCTCCTTGCTTCGATGTTCCTATCGGGAAGAAGTTGCTATTAGCATCCATAGCTATAGCCTCTGGAAGACAGAAAAGGCCAGCTGTCGTGTAGCCCCAGAGTACGAGTCTTCCAAGAAAGCGAGGTCTACAAGCGACTCCACCACTTTTGAGGCTTCTCAATGAACCAAGATTGCCGTGAAGAAGATGAGCGATGAACTGGCTCCAGAGGTCCAAACAGCAACAGCCACATTTCACAAATATTGGATGGAAAGGTGGCAAAACTTTGTGGAGATCAACGACACCGTGGACTTGTTTTCCAATATAGTGAGCCAAGTGGAGATGGCCTTTGGTGTCGCCATAGAGGCTGAAGTCCTCTTCCAAAACTTTCAAAGTGAAAATCGTGAATTCATCTATAAAGCTTTTCGGACTGAGGAGGCTACCAGCTAGGCCAAAGCCAAGGTTAAATCTCTAAAAAAGAAGAGCGTTGAAGAGTCGGTGAAGCACACTTTTGCCTTGCAGAAATTGACAAATTGAAGAAATTGGTTCACTTGTCTCAAAGTAAAGTGGCCTCTCTTACGAAGCGAGTTGAGACATCTGATGCCCATAAGAGGCTGGCAGCTAAAGCATTGGAGATGGCCAATAAAGAGAATGTTGCTATAAAAGAGCGAGGGAACTAAACTTAAAAGTTTATGGCCTAACAGAAGAAGTGGAGATGGCTCGACAACAAGCTCAATCAGCTGGGAATGATGCCGTCAAGCACTACATTGCGAACTTCCTTTTGACAGAGGCATACTAAAGCTTTGTGAAGTATTGGCGAATGTATGCCTACATAGAAATGGTGGAGTGGCGTTAGGTGAACATCGAAGGCACAACACTTCTTAGTTAAGGTCAGAATTTCTTGAAGAGGGAGAACAAAAACCTCAGACTTTGGCAGAAAGTAGCCAAGTGATTGAGATTGAAGATTGAAGATGATGCCTCAAACCTAAAAACCCACGTAGTTCCGAAATGTTAGTAGGTCGAGGACAGGCTATCATAGTAGCAATTTTATTTTTATCCACTTTCACACCCTGATTAGTGATTATGTGCTCCCAAATACTCCAGTTCTTGCTGCCCAAATGCACAATTTTTAGCTTTAACAAAGAATCTGTGTTGCCTCAATATGTTGAAAGTTTGCCTTACATGCATTAAATGTTGATCCCAATCCGAACTATAGACCAAAATATCATCAAAGAAAACTAATATGAATTTTCGAAGATGATGTCGAAAGATGGAGTTCATGATAGCTTGGAATTTTGAAGGTGCATTACATAAGCCGACTGACGTAACCAAGTATTCATAATGTCCATTATGTGTTCGGAAATCAGTTTTATGGATATCACCTGTTTTAACTCGCACTTGATGATACCCTGCCCTCAGGTCAAGCTTGGTAAAATAAGAAGCACAGTAGAGCTCATCCAACATATCATCCACTATGGGGATTGGAAATCGGTCTTTAATGGTTGCGGCGTTGAGCGCGCGATAATCTGTGTAAAAGTGCCAATTCTCGTCTTTCTTTTTCACCAGCAATACGGGTGACGAGAAGGGGCTAGTGCTGGGCCACACAAGGTCGGATTGCAGCATATCTTGGACCTGCTTCTCGATCTCGTTCTTTTGGTAATGCGCATACCTGTAAGGCCGTACATTAATCGGTTCGGTTCCTTCCTTAAGGGTAATGACGTGGTCAGTCTCCCGTTTTGGTGGTAAGCTTGAGGGCTCTGTGAATAAATCTGGAAATTCCTGCAATATCTTCCACATGCTGGAATGAATATTCTCTTGTGGTTTTGTATGGGCAACCTACAAGCATAAAGCAAACAGAGCATGGCTAGGACGAATTCTTTTAGTTAACTCTTCGATTGATGCTGCTTGGATATTTTGCCTGTCGATGCCTACCAATCTCTTGGTCTGGTTTTCCCACATGAATTCCATAGTTAACTGCCTCCAATCACACACCACAGAGCCAAGTAGCTCAAGCCATTATTCCCAAAACTACGTCCAACCCTGTGAGAGGTAAGGAATAAGGAGTTAAGGAAAAACGGTTACCCTGCAAATCGATTTGTACCTCCTCAAACCTCCCTTGGCATCTGAGATTTTTTCCATTAGCAACCCGGACCATGAAGGTTTCCGTAGGCACTACCGATAAACGCTTCAGATTGGCCATCCGTTCACTGATAAAGTTGTGAGTCGATCCGCTGTCAATTAATACAATGACATCGTGGGCATCGATTCTTGTAGCGATCCGCATGGTTTTGGGTGCGGTCAATCCTGTTAGTGCATGCATCGTAATTTCTGGTTCAGTAGGCCCTTCGTGATTTTCTGCAGCCGGTTGTTCTTCGGTGAGATCGTCGCCTAACAGGTCGCTGCTACCCTCGTAAACCTCCAACATGAGTATCCGTGGCCCCTGACATTTGTGGTCTGCAATAAAGCGATCATTACAATTGAAACATTAAGTTTTGGGCTCGTCTCCGCTGCATTTCTTCCCAAGAAAATCGCCGCACAGGGACGGCACGGACTAGTGGTGTTGCTCGATTAGTAGGGGGAAGAGCTAGGGGAGCTCGCGTTGGTGGTGCAGGCCTCACAAACCTCCTCTGTCTAGCAAGTTGATCATCCTTCATTCTTGCTAAACTGATGGCTTCTTTTAAGGTCTGGGGCTTAAACATCCGTATACCATCTGAGATGTCCGTCTTTAAGCCACCCATAAAAGTTCCTACAAGAGCTCTTCGCGTCCATCCTCGTACTCGGTTACCCAAACGCTCGAATTCTCACTGGTAATCCCGAAATGAACCAACATGTCTTATCCTCGAAAGAGCTTCATCAAAATCTTCGCACTCCGAAGGCCCAAAGCGAGCCGAAAGTTCGTCTTCGAAATTTTCCCATGAGAGAGCTCGTCCTTCTTCAAACGTCATGCGGATCCACTGCCACCATTGATTGGCCTCTCCTTCCAAGTGATAAGAGGCCAAATAGACTTTTTGGGCTTCAGGAGTATTCTGGAACTCAAAAAATTGTCTCACACGGTTGAACCACTCCGTCGGATCATCCCCGGAAAATCGAGGAAATTCAAGTTTTGTGGTCTTGGAAGATACCACCAACCGCCCCCCGTCGTTGCCTTCTCGGTGATGGTTGCCGGGGTTGGGGTTTTCCTGGTTTGCGAGCAAGACATCGGAGAGGCGGTTGAGCGTTTCCTCCACATGACGAAGCCTGTTAGCCATGCCGAGTTCTATCTTGTGTAACCCATCCTGCACTCCACCAATTCCAGCTTCCAACTACTCAATACGCTCCTTATTGGTTCCCATAGATAACCGGCTCTGATACCAATTAATAGGACCCAAATGCAGAGAATAAAAGCTAAGATAAATTGTCCTCTCTTCAGGTGAGAAGTGTACCTCAATTTTGCATAAAAAATGATCTGCTTACATTGATAAATTCAGGCTGCTTAAATAGGCAAAGCCACGTACAATAAGACCCAAATAAAAGGGAAACTGCTAATAACTGAACGTAAATAAACTACAACCCACGTAAAACTATCAACTGCCATGACCCAGTCTCCATTCCTGCTCTTCACGTCCTAGCTCATCCCAAGTATTTGGGATTTGGCTTCCCCTCTTTGAACGTCGTGGCTTATCACACTGTAGGACACAGAAAATGGCAAATTGTGCCTCGTATGTTGATGCCGTGGTCTATTGGAGTAGAAGGCAAACGTGGAAGTTTCTGGTGTAGGATTAGCAGGGATAAGTCGATTTAAGTAAAAAATTTCATGATTCAAGAGCTCATACCCAAAATCAAAGGACAGAGATGAATTTCTTGTATAAAAGGAGTAGGAGGTGATGAACTGTGAAATTAAGGCCACCCATAAACTTGGCTTCAGAAAGGTAGGAAGCACAAGTCACGGTGCCCTGTTGGAGCCTGGAGGTTCTGCAATTGATGCTTCAGGTGTGAAACGCGAGATTTGGACTGGTATGCATAACAAGCAGCAAGTGATTGCCATGCCAAGTAGAACGTGTCCAGACCATAAAAGGGATGCCACCAGAGTGAGAAATAGAGGAGATGATCCTATTAAGTAAAAGTCGATTACGGTTCTTCTAAATAGTGTATGTTGGGACTCGCAGTCTCACTTTTCTTGGCAACGTCATCAACGTACATGGGAGAAGTAGAGCCATCTATGAAACTCAGTAGGTTGTGACTCTTGAGGATATGTTTAAACTGAGCAAGATAGTTCGTCTCATCAAGTTTAATCGAGACAAATTTTGTGGGATTGGCAAATGAAAAATTGGACGAGGAAGAATTAGATTCGCCGTGTTGATAAAATGGAAACAGGATTTTCTTTCAGCATAAGCTCTATTGTTCTCATGCCACGTAAGAAAAGCAAATGTTGAAAGCTATTTTGGCAAGTACCAAAATATTGTACTTCATTATGTATATATTTTAGCTTCAACCATGCTATTTATACATAATTGTTTGACAAATACCTTGACAAAATAGGGGGGCGTCACCTTGCATTTTGTCAAGGTTTATGTCCACGTTAGGCGCCCCATCAACAGGGGGCGCCACCTTGCATTTTGTCAAGGTTTTTGTACAACTTTTATGTACAAATAGCTTTATTCTTTTAGCTTTAATGTTGTGATTGCAAAATTACAGTCTAGTTTACAAACAAGATTTCAGCATATACAGTCTTCTGCGAGATTACAGGCAAGGTAGCAGCATATACAGTTTTCTGCACATGATTGACATCTTGTGCCTACCAAAATAGTGTATATCATTATGTATATATAGTAGCTTTAAAGTTGTGAAAGCAAGATTACGGTCAAGATGACAGCATATACAGTCTTCTATAAGATTACTGGCAAAGTATCAGCATATACAATCTTCTGCACAATATATGGGTGATATCTTGTGCCTTGACAAGAAGCTCCTTTAATCTAGAATAACTTGCAAATTAATGATCTCAATAAATTCAAACCTTAAACAGTCCATGTAACAATCCTCTTGAATACCCAAATTATATGAGAAAACTCGTGCAAACAAGACAAAAAAACACTTCTACAGCAAAATATAAGAAATGAAAAACCATATATGATATCCAATCTAAGAACCAGAACCTTTTAACGAATTTTGTGTATTCATTAGGCTTTTGGTCAACCAGATGGCTGTTTCTCTTGATGAAACAGCATCTTCGCCGAAAGGTTTAAGCACACCACACAGCTCGTCCAGTTTTTCCTGTTTAAGCAACCTAGCACATAATTCAAGCAACGACTCTAAAGCATTGGCCCTCTGTTGGCTCGGATTCTCCCACTCACTCTTGCTTCCCTCACAAACTATAGCACTGAGTTTATTCAACAATGAACGATCACTTGATGCCTGGCTTGTCAGTTCAATTTCTTCTTTCTCATGACCTGCAGTATCTGCTTTGATTTCATCCCCATCCTTGTTCGAGCAATCAGCAATATCAGCATTTTTAGTTGATATGTCATTAAAGGGTAGCTGTGGACATGCATGTGTACTTTCATTTCGATCTGAATAGCTTCTTGTTTCTCCATCAACTTCATTTTCTCCAAAAAGAGACCCACCATCACAACAGACTGTACTGGTCAACGTCATTTTATTGCATTTTTCCAAAATAGAATCATCTACCTTTATTCCTGTTTCATCATTAATATGAGGACTGCACAGAAGCTCCACATCCGTTATTTTCTCAATCTCTCTTTCAAGCGCTTCCAATTCTGGATCAAGCTCGGGAGAATATTCCTCTTGTTCTTGAGGTAGTGCATTTAACGGTAATGTTGAACCATCTAGGGTGTTTATGCTTTCTTTACGCGATAAGTCAAAATTCTCCTGATAATCTCCGTTGTAAGCAGTTGTATCGCAATTTGTATCCCCACTTTTTGCATCTTCACCGTCATGAGAAATCTTTCCAGAATAACTTGTTGGATCAACCCTCTTGGTCTCGAGTTTGTCTTCTGTCAAAGCATCTATATCTGGCAAATCTCGAGGTTGAGTATCAGTATTTTCATCAAATTCAGGAAACAGACCCCTCTCTTTTAGTTTTGCCTGTGTTTTGAGTTTGTCTTTCTCACCACCAGATTGTCTAGGAGATGCTCTTCTCTTTTTCTCCTTTGTGCTGTTTGGAGATGTCACAGGAAGAAAGACAGGAGAAGGGATGTTACACCGAAGGAGGAATGGCTGCAAATGCGGATGTCTTAGCAGTTCTGCAGCCTATAATGTCAATATATGCGAGGATTAGGATCCAGTATGATAATTTGGCTGTGTGAGTAAGAATAATGGAAAAGAAAGAAATAAGTTTGAAACTCACTGTAGGCCGGTGTTCTGGACTCTTCCTTAGCATGCTCTTAATTATCTGTTTCCTGAAATATTAACTTCATGTCTTAACAAAGAACAGATTTTATGGCTAAAGTGGAAGAAGAAACTGATTGATTGTGACTTACAGAGTAGATGAGTACACAATGGGAAGTGGAGAGATCAAGGATCTGTTAATCTTGTTAATAAGTCCAGTCATATCCTGTTTAATTCAGCCATTCTAGTTATAACATTAATATTGCATATTGAACAAATGTTATTTTAGTTGCCAGTTTTGAAATACATTGATATATGTTTGATGCTATATTAAAAGCTAAACATGACTTACAGGAGCTCTAAATGCCGCTTGGTGTGCAGCAATCTCAAACATACAGCAACCTGAAAAATGTAAAGAGGTCACTTTTAGTAATAGAGATATGTAAAAGTGGACTTCAAAATTACTAATTTTTTTACCTAATGACCATATGTCAGATTTGTAACCATACGGAATATCTGCTAGAAGCTCAGGGCACATGTAGTTGGGAGTCCCTACAACCTAGTTTGAGGCATACAAGTTATCAGCAAATGTTCATGGAAAAATGAATATGCCTTTATCTCTAAAGCAAGTTTTAGTAGACTACATCTTAGAGCCGGACATTGTCCTGACGTTCAGTTCTTGGGTTCCGTACAATACAAAAATACTATGTTAATTCAACTAATGACATTTTCAATTTTAGCTCTTATAAAATAACATAATCCAATTTCGGGATATCTTCTATGATTCTCTTTGTTGAGTTCTTCATAGATTTGACCGTTAAAATCACAAGAAGAGGCGGAAGAGAGCGAGCTCACAATAATAAAATGAGGTTTCCAATTCGATTTCTCCAAAACGGAAAAAAGGCACTACAGTAGAATAAGATATTTGGGTAAAATTTAGGTCAATTTAATTAATTGAACTTGGGCTGAAAATTAGAAATATGAAAATCATATTTTGGGTTTGAGTTAAATTAATTAGTTAGCAAATTTATTTAGAAAAAAATAAAATAACTTGGCTTATTTAAGATTTTAAAAAAAAAAAATTAGATATATTCAGTTCTTATTCGATTTTTGAGTTCTTGGTCTAAAATTGAAAACAGAACCGAAACCAAGGATTCTCGATTCAAATACCCGTTCGGATATTTAACTTAAGAAGAACTGTTTGGTTTGGTTCGGTTCGAGAGTTTTGTCCGACCCTACTACATATTGTGCACTGGAAAAGGCAGAAATCAGACTACATAGTTGCATAATAAAGTACAAGTTTAGTTTAGAGCACAAATTCATACCGACGAGGCGAGGCCTTCATCGTCGAGAAGTTTTGCCAACCCAAAATCACCTATGGAATCCATGTAGAGAACAAAATGAAAAAAAAAAATATAAATGAATATAGAAAAGCAAATTGCTGTAAGGACTTGTTTTGGCCTTCTTACCAAGACGAATGTTATTTTCCTTTGTGAGGAATATGTTAGATAGCTGGGGGAAAAAAAAATAGTTAGAAAGATCAAGTCAACAAATTGCCTCTTCATTGTATGATGATGACTATAAAAATCAAACCTTCAGGTCCCTATGAAGGACTCGATTGGAATGCAGATAGTCAATGGCTAATAACAACTGAGTCATCCATTTGCAGATTTTCTGTGAAACAAAAACAAGGACATCACGAGCTAGGTATAAGTTAGCTAAACATTTAAGAGGTATTCCTTTACATGAATTTCTATCTCATTACCTCCTCTGGAAAATATGCTCCTCTTGCCTTCCTTATGATATCAGACCTGCACAAATAGAAGAAAGAAAGAAATATTAACATCCTCCAATGCAATTATATCCAAGGAGTGGATAATATTTTTATTTTCACCTTTTTGTTTTTTCTTGTTAATATATAAAATATCAATATCCTTTAATGAATCTATAATGGAGGAAGTTCTGTTAATCTTCATTCCCATGATAGCAGCATAATTCCCTTAATGTTCAACAAAGGACTTGTTTCATTGCAAATTTTATAGGTTACGGAGACAAAGTATCAATTCTCTTGACAAAAATCAGTAGTTTGGGTTAATATTGACTACTTACATGTCTCCACCTTCACAATAGTTGGTCACGATGCATATACAATTTACCTGAAGAATGGGGCAATGAACGGTTTTATTAAGAATCAACTTCAGCTATGGACTCTTAGACAAATAAAAGCAATTTGTTGTAGCTATCAATCATGAACATACAGATGAAGAAACTATCCGATACCTTGTCCACCCAAGCATCTTTATATTCAACAATATATGGATGCAGTAGTTTCGCAATCAAATTCATCTGCAACAGAAACAAACAAATTTTATTCTATTTAATGTAGGAAAAATAGATTTTCCATCATTTATCTCTTTTCATCTACCCAATCCAGTCCAAAAATAGCCTCTTTACTCAGAGATAGATGAAATAAACTTCATTGAATTTGGTAACAACACAGAGATAGTTTCGGGTGAATGATCATGTTTATGCTTTTAATTGTACTTTTCTAGGTAAAGAATAAGCTATACAGGTGTGTCTCTTCTGTAGGTATTAGAAAATAATTGCTCGTGCTGAAAATGAATTTATTCACTCAATGAATAGACCCTATCATTTAAATTCAGCGTCAGAAACTTTCCTCAGAAAATCAGAATGTTGAAATCATCAACTTCCACTCTGCCGTGATTATTCAATTGAGTCAGGGAAATAAATTCCTTCCATATTTTAGATGTACAAGGAGTATTAAGCTCATGGAACTAAGTTAAATGTAGCCAATAATACGTACGACACATTGAAAAGACTAAAAAAATTGAAAAATCAGGGGCAGGTTAAAAGTTATATGTAATGATATTAAATACAATTTTTTTTTTTTTTTATTTTTTTAATAAATGAGGCGGTACCTCCAGGCATAAAATACTATAATCCATATAAATCGGTGTATCGGCAAGATGTATTTAAAGAGCAAAAGGATAGCAATAATAGTGTCTCTTGTATATGATGAAAACATATGAGACTCAAAACACAGAGAACAATGATATAATTACTAACAAGAAAAAAAGATTGCATATTGATTACATATATTCCCCATAGTAACTAAAGGAAAAAAAAGCATATAAAATGACCTCCTGGTGTGCTGTACGCTTGAACTTCTCTGACTGCTTGGCCAGACGAATCTTCTTTAAAACATACCTGCGGGAGGTAAAAAAAATATGATCAAATGTTCATGTAGAGACTTAAACGTCACTTTAAATTGAAGACTTGGGCATGTGGGATGGTTAGTAATGAGATAACAATAAATGCCTGACACAGCAGCTTCTTGAAAAGTTGAGGAAAAAAGGGACAAATAAGATTCACTTGGTCAACCCGGGTGAACAAAAGATACGGCGACATTTACTCTGATTAAAATATGAAGGTAACTTGGCCTGGTTGAACTGAAGAAACAAATCCTACGGATATCATGGAATTACTTAGCTCAGTTAGGTACCATATGAATAGGCTTAAGAAAACCCCAGTGTGGCTTCTCGATTTCTTGATAAAGAGAAATATAAACAATAAAAACATATTTCACAATGTATGTCATTAAATTGAGATATCGTCTCAGCTTCTAGAAGAATTTGTGGATTAGCAATGCGCTAGACCATATGATGTCCTAATCTCTACGTTGCGATATCAAATGTGTGTAGCCCAATGGATTGATCATTGAAGTTACAATAGCTTTTTCTACAAAAAAATTTAATTGCACAATTCTTGATTTTGAACAAATGCCCAGAAACACTCCTTCATATAATAATATAACGAATGGCACATTTTTCAGGAATTCTAAATAATGTAAACAATAAAGTGTCCAAATCCCTCCAGTAAATTTCAGTAATTTTGTATTACAACCCTAACAATGTTATTGCCCTGACATCAGTCTTCTAAAACTAAACAGTCACACAAAACCAGATCTTGGGCATGCACAGTCACCAAATAAGCTTTGAAATAGAAATTCTTACTTCTTGTTCTCCATTTTGTGAAGAACGAGAAATGCAGCTCCAAAAGCACCTCTTCCAATTTGCTCTATTACTTCATAATCTTCCATCTTAGACTTGGAATCTCCATTTTCCGTCTCCATTTTACCCTTCAAAGCCTAAATTTAGACGGGTCACTCTATTTTGAGTTAAAGATTCAACATCTATGCAGAAAGAATCAGTTATTGAACTCACCTAACTCCGATCGAAGAAGCAACTTCAGATTCTACAATAAAGTCCCTGCAAGAAACCAAGAAAACCCCAAAATATTGGGTTTGCGTAGTATTTATCAAGCAAAAATTCCTTCAAAAGTTAGGTTCTTGAAATTATTGAAGTAATTTGAGGCCTTGAAAAGAAGTTGTAAAGTTACATTCCACAATTATGACACCAAGCTACGACGTGTGTGTGTGTTTGTTGGAGAGGTTTCTTCGTGGGTTGGTGGCGTGGTTGGTTCGGTAGGGGAAGAAGAGGCACTTAGTGAAGAAAAACAGCACATGGAGAGTCCAATATATAATACAAAATTAGTAATATATCATATTACTAAAGAGAGCTACATAAACCCTGTTATCATTATCCATGAAAAGCTTATTAACCTAAATATTACTGTAAAAGTAAAGAGTAGAGTACAAAACTGCACAAATTCTATACAGTCAGATATGGGGTGGGGTGGGGTGGGAGCAAAGAACTTTGCTTGTATTCACAGAATAATCATTTCATACAAGGAAATTTTTCTAAGGGTACTGAGAACAGTTACAATGTCACCATCTTCACCCAAACTTCTATAAATTTTAAATTGAATTTTATCTAATTATGTTCTTAATCTGATTGATTCCAAATATCCAAGTCATACTCAATGGCTATTGATTAGTCATGAGAATTTACCTATGAAAGTAAGTGGGAAGCCAAGAAAATTTACTTTTACAAAATTTCTAGACCCACTAAGATTTGATTAAGAGAAAATAACCCCACCCACCAACTAAAAACCCACCATAAATTCGATAAAGAAGAGACTAATGATGATTTTCCTACCCTAAGCATTATTGGGGTAACTGCAAGTTAAGCTTAAAGCAGAAATTGTTCTCTCGGTCACATTGAACAAGATAAAATGTGTATTACGTCAACTAGTCAAGTCATCATTGCTGACAATTCAACAAAAAAATATGGCATTGCCTGGTCAACTGTACTGTTAGTAGGAGATCATCCTTGATAAATAGTATTGACTAAACAATAATAAAATCATGTTTGTTCAATATATTAAACGTTGCCAGTAAAATTTATTACCTCTATCTCTCTAGTGGTCCTCACGTACTTTTCTTGGAAATTAATGTAAGTTATTCCTGGACCCAATTTTATGAGATAATTGATGTGTGAAATAATATCTAGTGGTTTGAACATTGACAAGTTGGCTTAATTTTCGTGAGTCCGTGGGACATAAATCTCAAGAAAAAGCATTCAATTGAGTCATTTTCTATGAATTTTTGTCCACGGTGGAAAAAGAACAGTAGAATCCCATCTTTGTCGGTGGAAATTTTGATTTTCATTTTTCTTTCTTTTTTCCCCGGGTTTGGCATTTCGTTGGCCCGGGACGAACATGCACCCCCCTATTGGCTAGGCGTCTGTCCGCATAGACGCCCAACCAATAAGGGGGCATCACGTGCGCCCCTGAAGAGACAAGGCATAGCCAAACCCTTTTCCCAAGTCTATCTAACAAAATCACGGGTCTACATTTATGATTTTTAAAGAGTTAATTCGACCTATCGTTATACGAAGTTTGTAAGAAATTTTAAATTGGTAATTTAAGTAATTTTTATTCTAACATTTATTGAACTTCATAATAATTTCACAATAACCACTCGATTAGAAAAAACTAAGTCAAATTTTACTAGTTGCCATAAGTGTCATAGTGACGTTGACGCACTCGACCAAACTCAATTAACACAATGATTGTTGGAGAATAATACATATTTATCTTTCGTTGAATACCATGGTCTTAATCTTGACCCATGATAAATAACAGGGGGAAAAAGATGAAAATATGGTCTTGGGAAGGAATCTTTTCATGTTTCATTTAAGTAATCCAAACGATGGTTTCATTAAATCCATTGTGATACTTTATAGCCTCATGGCGGATTATATGTTGGTTTTTGAAATTGTTATAAAATGCAATAATTAATAAAGTAAAAGAAATGGATATTTTAATGACCAATTTTAAATTTCTTATGAACTTTAGTGACGATTGGCGAAGTTAGCTCGACGATCAAGCAATATATAGGCAAACAATTTGTGAAAAAATAAAATTCCACTTAGAAAAATGACGATTTAGTTATATAATGACTGAGTGTATTAAAATAAGAAAATGCTTACTTTAAATACTACTCGGCCACTTGGAGAAATAACAAAGTAATCGTGCTATAATATTAAACAAATCACAACCATCAATTTTCCAAAAATTAATCTAGTTGAGAAATAATTATATAAAATTGAAGTTTCAATTAGTTTATTGATTTCATTTATGATGAAAAGTTATTAGTTGGTTAAGCAAATTATAACAGATGACCATTTATGTCTGAATTTAGGCCATCTATCTCTAATAATTTGAAAAGATGTTACGTGGGTCATTTTTAATTATACAAATCTTTTAGCTTTATATAAATATTCTCTTCAAGGACAAAAGATGAAATTGGTAGTTGATAAAATGGTCCACCAAACAACACTTGAAACAATACCAACCAAAGCGTTCGTGTGCAATAATAATTTTTTAGTGTATCGTATAAATCATTGTATTTGCTCTTAGATTGGTACAAAACAAATGCTTTCATTTTCAGTACCACTTTAATTTGGCTGAATTGTCTTAATCCATCCATTCCCACTTTATGGCAAAATAACAAGAATTCTAGTGGTTGTAAAGGCCACATGGGCCTTGTACTACTTGGCGTCTCCTATAGGTGGGCACTTTATGGCAAAATAACAAGGATCCTGGTAGCGTGAACCCGTACACATAACATGATCCGAATAACAAATGTTTAAAGAGATTATTTGAAAATGCAAGCCTGTTTAGGTTCACAATATGCTTATAACGAATGGACTTAGGGCAAAATCAATCCTGACCAAGCACCCCATTGAGCCAAACTCCATTTTAAACAACTTGATACAAAACAAGATAAAGCATTATCAGGAATTTCACGCCCCAAGCTAACATTCCTCAATTTCCTCAATCTTTAATTGATAAACATGGTCGAGAATCAAAGGGCAAAGATTACATTTACTTCAGTTTTGATGTCCTCTGCCTTTCAAGGTTTCTTTGTGTAGTTTCAAATTCCTCTTCACTAGGCTCAGGAACAGACACGACCTATCCCAGGTCACCTTAATGGACCTGACAC
>CAIGRH010252961.1:0-18576 GCA_903798295.1 Fraxinus nigra | reverse complement strand
AAAATTCCAAAAAATCGACCCAAACCGATCGGTTTGGGTCGGGTTGGTCGATTTTCTCGGGTTGATTTGAGTTTTGCCCACTCCTAACTGAGGCTAGGAATGGTTGAGAAGTACTTGGAAGGGAATGCTTATATATGGTTTTATGGATTCATTGCCAATCACCCTGGAGCAGACTTGAGCTTGTTTTCCAATTAGCTTTGCAAGAGGTTTTCAGAAACTACTGAGGAAGAAGTGGGAAAAGTGGGTGTTGATGATGAAAGCTCGCAGTGTTTGTTATAAATGTTTCCAATGAACACACTCTCATCAAGTCTGGATAGTGCAATCCCTTGGATAATCAAATGCCAGCTTTCATACAAAGTTGAGGGGGAAATCAATGGGAATGTGGTTTTTTTTCTAGGGAAGCTCTACTTGAACGACTACTGGAATGCAATGGAGATGAAGCTCTGAAGGCAGAAGCTGTTGACAATGTCCAAGAGTTCACAGAGTGGGCTCTTAAATATATAAATGACCACTCTAATTGCCAAGGAAATAGAGACAGAGTGGGCTGCAACTTTGCTATCGAGATCCAACTACAACTATCTACTTTCAAGACCTTTGTAGATCTTGTTGGCAATCATCTTACAAGGAAAGATTTCACTGAAGCATTTGAGGCATAATGTTTCCCACTTGCACTCTTCTCTAGTTCAATTGATCGTGGCTGGGCATATGGTATATCAACAACTGCCATCCAAGGATTGTTGGGCATGCTAGTTAAAGGTGGGGCAAATAATGTCAACCAAGCATATGTTACCTTGCACTACCTGCTTAATCCAAGGGTGGTGAAGAGAATGAGGCATCTACTAATTTCATACAAAGGAGATGTCCAAACCTTGAACCTTGACTCACTCATTCTAGAATATTCTATAGAGCACATGGTGGAGACGAAAGGGAGTTGAAAATTGTTGCAAATCAGAATTTCTCTCTAAATCTCTGAATTCTTCTTCATTTCAATTTCTCTAAATTTGTCCTCTATCATTTTTGAATCTGATTCCTTTCCTCTTCTTCATGTTTGAAACTTTTCTGAATTTCTCTTTCACTATCTCTCCCTTGCTCTTCTAATGATCTATATCTTCTCTTTTATGTTTGTTAAAAAGCGTGTAATTTCCTGCATTGTAATAAAAAATAGCAGTTAATTAAATACAGTTTACATTAAAGTGTTGGGTATTGAATTTAGTTCCATTATTCTATTTTATTTGATGTTTGATTGAGTTTTGGTGTGAAGTTGAGCTCCAACTATAACAAAATACCACACTAATCTATATTAAGAACACCAAACCCTCCAACCTTAATATCTATATATTTACCGGCCAAAATAACATGGCCTAATGCACTGTAGCAAGTCGATTTTCATAGGGTTACAACACTAGCTTAACAACAATAAAGATTAGGGCAGAAAATCGTTGAAGAAGAACCAGAAGACTCAAACTTGAGAGAGAAAAAAGACGGGCTCAAGAGATATAAAAAAAAAGGTCTAAATCATCTCAACAGATAGACTCATTCCCATCATAAAGCCAAGAAATTAGATCCCGGCTATCGATGGAGAATAGACGCTCTAGATTGCTCATCAACTAGCACAATCCAAGCTTAAGGCCCTCCACATCCAACTCAGCACCACATCAATTACTAGTTTGCCCTTGGTAAAGTTTGGTTTGCATAAACGCGTTTTTTATAGTGAGAATTATATATATTTGATTTAATCACTTTACTACTTATTCAATAATTGATATTTTTACTTACAACCACATAACATAGTTTAAATTTAGCCTATTGTATAGATACTAGCCTTTTAACTTATGGCAGTACTAGTTAGTAGTTGAATGATACTGCACTAGCTTATAAGAAGATTGAGTGCTTATTTGGTATAGCTTAAAGTTATTAAAAAGTTAATGTAATTATTAATTTTTCAATTATGTGTTTCCAACATTTATTAAACAACCTCTAATGTTTAACCCATGTTTGGCATAGTTTCTCTAAAACTCATTTTTCTCCAAATGTATTTTTAAATAAAAGAATTTTTCGCGTGGAACCATAATTTTTAAAAATAAAAATAAAAAATAATTTTGATCACATATTCTTCAAAAAAGAACATTTCTCACTAAATTTATTCTAAAAAAAAATGTACATCAAACACTTCCGAGGTTACTAGCTTGAAATTATGAGATGTCAAGGAAACCAATCGAAATACATGTCCTTTTAACTCCGGCTCTCCCTCTATTAAAAATAATAAAAAAAAAATAAGAAAAATCATTTCTATATTTGACTTATGTTTATAAACTATTTATAAACATTTAATTTATTTTTTATTTACACATTTTGATAAATTAACAATATTATTAAATTTTTAATCACTCATTTCAATTTATTTATAATTTAAATCGTTTATACACACTTTTTAAATATGTTTGCCTATGTTACAGTCATGTTTATAATCACTGAAATAATTTTTTTTTTCATATATTCCGATAAACTCATACACAATATTCAATTTTTTATCACTCATTTTTATCTATTTATAATTTGAGCTGTTTATAAACGCTTCTAATAGGCTTGCTCATGTTTATAAATATTTGAAAAGTATTTATAAATGATTTAAATTATAAATAAATAAAAGTGAGTGAAAATGAATGAATAATGCTTATAAATTCATAAAAATGTGTGAATAAAAAATACAATTTTTTTTTTTTTTTTGAACAATTTATAAACCTAGCCAAACGAGTCGAGTCCATAAGGACTCATGAATAACTCGTGGCTAACCGCCTTTCTATGTTCTCAATCTCCAGTACCAATAAATATCTTCCCATAGCCACGCTGTCGATTTAAAACCCTCTTGTCCGACACCCGACACTGGGGATTCCCTATTCTGCTATATATACATAGATTTAACAATATCAGCTCCTTGGAAGATCGAGATTGGAGGTTTATTGAGGTAGGATGAAGATACAGTGCAACGCTTGTGAGGTGGCGGAGGCGGTTGTACTGTGCTGCGCCGACGAGGCGGCGTTGTGCCGGGATTGTGATCAGAAAGTTCACGCCGCCAACAAGCTCGCAAGAAAGCACCAGAGGGTTCTTCTCACTAACTCCGCCAATCAGATGCCCAAGTGTGACATCTGTCAGGTATTTGATGTTTGAGCTCGGTATGAGTGTTTTCGTATTTTCTTTAGATCTGCTTGAGAGGTTTTTTTTTTTTACTGCGTTTGATAATTTTTGGATGGCATAGTTTACGAAAAATTTAAAAAATCCATGCTTAATCATGGCTGAAGTAATAGAAACTTACTTCTGTGTAAGAAATTATCTATAAAGTAAAAATAATATTATAATAAGAAAAAAATTAAGTAAAGCTTACTTATAACTTGAAAATTTAATTATGAGTAAATATTTCACTTTTCAAGTTAAAATTAACTTATATATTAAACTATTATTTATAATCAACATATCACTTATAAGTAAAAAAAATTATTAAATGAAATTATAAGTTGAAATTTCACTAATTTTTTTTTTCTTTTAATGAACTTTTAGAATCGCCTAGAGGATGAACTCTGAATCTTGGGTTTAACTTTTGTAATATCGCCACTAGAAATCACTCAAAATTGGACCCCTCATAAACGTCCAAAACTGGTAATTTGAAAGAGCTCCATAAAGGGTACCCTAAAGCTCTCGAGTAGGCCTTAGTTAATTTAGTTAACCGAAAAAGGGTTTCAAGGTTGAGAATTTATATATTTTCGGTTTTTTCTTAGTCATTGGATACCATATGTGTGGGCATTCAATTTGAGCTTCACCACCTTAATCTTGTTCTATGGTGGTAATATTTTTAGACTTAACCCACAAGTCTAATTTCCCTAATTAAGGATTTGATATCCTGCCTACATTTGTGCAGGAAACATTTGGTTATTTCTTTTGTCTAGAGGATCGAGCTTTACTTTGCAGGAAGTGTGATGTTGCTATACACACAGTAAACCCCTTGGTGTCTGCTCACAAAAGGTTTTTACTTACCGGAGTTAAAGTAGGCCTTGAAGCTGCAGAACCTGGTCCATCTATGTCCTTGGGGAAGTCCCACTATAATGAGAAAACGTCAGAAACAGAGAGACGGACAACCCATGTGTCATCAACTGGTCAGTATGTCAAAGCTTTACCTCTCCAAGCCAATGATGGTGAGGGTTTTGTACCATCAAAGTTATCTTCTGCTGGAGGGTCAGCAACTGGAGTTTCGCAATGGCAGTTAGATGATTTTCTTGGTCCTGGTGATTTCAATCAGAACTATAATTTCATGAATAATGGCTCATCCAAGGTATGATTTGAGTTGTAAATTCCATCAATTTATGTTGGTCATCTTCTTATTTTTCATTGGCCTTTGATTTTATCTTGCAAATATTCCACAAACACAAAGTGCACGGCCTTGGTGTGCACAGTAAAACCCAAATGGGTTTTTTTGGTTAATCTTCAAATTTCTGAAGGTTGTATTTGTCCCCACGCCTAACTAAGATTTGGATTTTCTTTTTTGAAAGATAAATCAAGCTGTCATCAAAAGATTCGAACTTTCAATAGAAATAACCCATAAAATGGATTAGCAATCAAATGCTTTAGTCCACTCAGCCATCTCCCACATTGGAAAAATTAATTACTTCATTACTCTTTTAATGTATGGACTTTTCCATCATTCCATCATTTGGGGATATATACAAATCTGGAATTTCCTTTATCTAAAGAAAGGGCCGAACTAGCCTACAGAAATAGGAAAATGAAAAGAAACAAATGTCTCAGTGAAACAATTTCAACATATGGTTGAAGTCCTCTCCCTCCATCCCGCTCCCCTACCAAAAGAGAAAATGAAAAAGAAAAAACAAAATGGATGCCCTGTGGATTTGTGTCCATGCACTTGCACACGTGTTGTTGAATTTCATATGAAGCTGCATTTACTCCTAAATTCCACGAGTTTGATTTCCAGTTCGAGGTAGGTTTGGAAAGTGGAAATATACATTTAGGTCGTGTTTATGGTTTGATTTTTAAGAATCACTTCTGCAAGTTAGTGATGTCGCTGGTCTAGTTAAGGATTTTGATCGGTGATAATTAGTTGGTTTTGTCTAGTGTGGACTTGATTGGGCACTAATCTTGATGCTGTGGTAGGAAGACCTAGATAAATTATACGCTGAATACAGAGTCAATTTATTTTTGGACAATACCAGTCACGACCATTCAAATTTGAGATATGGAGTAAGTAAATTACTTTTTGAGTTGAAGTAAAGAGTGGAGAATGAACAACCAATAATTGTGACAAATTATTGATGTACTGCTGATTCATTGGCATATTCCCTTCTGTGGAACAATATTTTCTATACGTATCAAGTTTTGAAGCAGCATTAAATACTTCAATTGCAAATTGTTTTGTGAATTTGATCTTGAGATGGCGGTAGCGTGGCACCCACATTAATCTGTCTTCTTTTTTGATAATCCCTATCAGGCGGATAGTGGGAAGCAAGGATCAGATTGCTCCTCAAGTTTTCAACTCGCAGTTGGAGACTTGGATGACGATGAGTGTTTAGGACAGGCGCCAGATGCATTTTTTATGGTGCCACAGGTCCTTTCTCCACCTACATTATCGGGGCTTCACTGGTCTAAAACCTACCAGAACCCACCTGATTCTGCTGTATTTGTGCCTGATATAAGTTCATCTCCCTTGCGAAACTTCCAACACTATCCTCAACTGCATGGTACTAACTCAAAACGGAGAAAGCAATTCTGATACATGCTCCAAGCTTTTACCCTAGATGTAAGAGGATCACATCACATTACCTGTGCAATGGATTAGATACATGCCGTCCTATTAGCCTAAAGGTCCCATTTTTATCGAGCTTGATTTGTTTGAGCAGATAGCTGTGGGGGAACATTTACTTCTCTCTCATATGTAGGTTTGTTATATTAAGTAGTGTTCCATTGTCATTTCTCTTGTATGTAGGTTTGTTTAGTTGTGCTAGTTTTCCACTGTCATCAAAACGAAGCAAATGATGTAGTTTTTCTTAATCTTTGATACTTAAAGTTGGATGAAGAGATACTATATTGTGAATTCTTCCTCTTAATATGCATTTCTAAATTAACCGAATGTCCGAATCATCTTCTTCAATTTGCTGTCAACTCGACTGCAGAGTATACAGAAGATTATCATCCTATGATGAAAATGTAACCCTTTATTGCTTACTCTAGAACAGGACAGAAGAAAAGTTTTGAGGTTTCAAGTTATGGAATTTACAGACGAAGATATTGATGTTACGGACGTATGCATTTCATTGTCTGGAACAGCGTCTCAACTTCGCGGAGAATCTGAGAATGAGTTGCACATCTGTAGCCTATGCTCTTCCCTTTTCCTTATTGTCAACATTGATAGATTCTTCAGCATTGAAAACCATGATTTCATGGAGTTGCAGCCAAGAGATTAGCAGACTAATTTTGTAAACTATGCATGCAAATTTTGGAGAACTATTTGCTGCATAAGGGACTGCTAAAATGCTTCCCATAGATATGTTGATGTCATTAACATCATTGTTGAGCTGCATAGAGTGAGAAAGTGAAATAAGGAAAACAAAACCCAGAGTTTAAGAATGCTCAATTCAATTCACTTGCATAGGAATTAATTATTTTTCCCACTCATTCTTTTATCAACTTTTCCACCATATATTTTATCAATTTTTATCAAGATTTACTGAAAATTTGATTTTTGGGACCCAACTTTTACCTACTTATTAATTATATATTTTATCAATACGTATCAAAATCTACTAAAATTCTGATTTTTAGATAAATCAAACGGGGCTAAATCCGTTAGAAACAAGACAATGGGAATGTAAGAAAATGGGTAGTTAAAAGTAATCACTAACCCATTGGAATCCTTCTCACTTGTAGGGCAGCATCCATTGGAATCCTTCATTAGTTTATGATATTGAGATAAGTAGTGTGGATTGTACAATTTTATCTGAAGGTAAAAATAGAACCGCACGAGTGCTTGCTCCTTTTTTCATAGTTTGTGGTGTCTTATATAAGGGTTTGTTTGATTGCAAATGTGAAATTTGGATGGAAAGAAAATGAATTATAGGGAATTAAATTGCCTAAAATTTGTTTGACTGAGAATTGTAATGAATCGCGTTTGATTGATATAATTTTCCACCTGAAAAATGTTAAAAGTTTGGTGTTCATTTGACTTCGTTTTTCATGAAAATTGTCCATTAAGTGATAATTTTTTTACTATTGGGTCTAAAATTTGTTTCAATTGTAAAAAAAATTATTATATCGAATACCATTCGTTTGATTTTGTTTTGTATGGAAATTGTCAATAAAAGTGATAATTTTTTTTTATTATTATGTCTAAAATTATTTTCAATTGTGATGAAAATTGATTTTCCACAAAACCAAAGAAAATGTGAACATGTCAGCCAAATCAAGAAAATGAATTTCATGAAAAAAAATAAAAGTATAAATGAAAGTTGAAATTTATTTTCCATTTTCGAAAAATAATCGCACATCAAACGTGCCCTTATTGTAAAAGTCACTTGTAAGGAAACACCGAAACATGTTAAAAATTTCCAACATAAATGCACCTTATCCTGTGTCTGCTGCTATTTTATTCCACTTTGCTCATTGCTGCTTCAGTTTCACCATTGGAGGGAGAAGCATAGAGAAAGCAAAAGAGAAGCTTCTCAATGGCTACGGCAGTACAATGCGCCGCTTCATCTTCACTATTGCTAACTGAATCTTTTCAGAAACCCTTTTCATCTTCTTTGAAGAAATCCCCATTTCTCGGATTCTCACTTGCCGCTACATCCAAGCCGTCAATTTCCGTTCTTAGAGCCAATCGAACAACCAAAATTTCATGCCAAGATAAAACCGTCTCGGTCCCCGTCGACCAGCGTTGGATGTTTGAAGACACCGGATTCAATGGCCCGGTAAGAAAAAAAAACATCCCCAATATTGTGTCTCTTTTAGCTATCAGTTCGTATTCTGCTTTCATTTTTATCGATTGACTGCATTTTTGGTTAAGAATGTTTTCCTTTTAGTTTCTTTTTCTGGTTTGTTTGTTAAATTCTCAATATTAGAATTTGATTATCTTCTTGATGTTAGTTTCTATTTGCTGTTGCAGTGCGTGGGTAGTTGTCATTTGTGATTATTGTATAAATAATAGACATGATTGTTATTGGAAGTTGCAAACTTGAAGAGATTTTGGAATTTGTGATCTAGAGTAGATGGATAAAAATATTAGTCAATTTGGAAGTTTCCATGAAGTGCTGGAACTGCTGAATGTTTATTATCTAAATTGCTTTACTGTCTTGAATCTATTCCAAGTTGTAGAGTGAGAAAATTGGCTAGTAATGTAGTCGCTTAACGTCCCAGACCTAGATATTATGAAACGGGATTGACATCATGTTTGCAGCAAATTTGTTACCCTAAAGCAGCTAATGGAGCTTGTTCAGGACGGAAAAAAAATCTTTGTTATGGTAGTCAAAGTGTTGAGGCAAAACCGAAGGAGAAATTTAGTTTCAATTCTTGTCAAACATCCTTTTCGTAGCTACTAGCTCACTTAGTGTGTTGGAATTAGTGAGTCTATTTATTAGTTAATTTTGTTTTCTTTTTGTGAAATTATAAAATTTTTGGTACACGTTTATGCCTTCCGATTAAGTTTCCTACATTTCTGCAGTTACAAAACTGTGTAAAAGTCTACGAATTTGTGGACTCCGTCCAATATGATTGTTGGCCTTCATCTCAGTCATTTCAACAAGGTATTTGACTTACCAAATGCAGACTCGAATGTGGAAACTGTATCCATTTATTGCCATCTCATCCCAATCTGACAAGAAACCAAAACTTACAATGAAGCAAAGAGGAATGACCTATAATGCAACATCCGGACAAAGAATTTAAATCCATTGATGGAGCAACAAAATTCACTATCTACAACTAATGTTTTCATTGAAAGATAATGGAGTTGCCTGTATGAAGCCATCTGGAATAGAAAACCAGAACTCAGACTATACACGTGTCAAAATTTTGAATGAAAAGGAGTCTCCCACCTTTCTTCTCTGCATTTCACTTCTGTTTAATGCTTTAGCATTACAAGTTAAATGTATCATTAGAGTTGCAGACAAAAACTAAAATCATAAAGTTATAGAAACTGACAGAAGAAGTCTCCTTTGTTAGTGAAAGAAAATCCTGTGGGAAGTATAACATTGTATATGTTTGAATAATTTATCTCGAACACTTTATATGACGTACAATTGATTACAAGGAATTTAATTTCCTTTAAATCCGTGTCCAACATGTTGGGCTGAACTGGTTGGGGGTCGAGTCAAGCAACAACATCAAGTGCATCTGCCACTTTAAGATGTAACTGTTAGGTACAAAACATTTATGAGCTGAAATCTTGGCTTGAGCCTGCATTTTATATTTTCTTATAATTCACTAAGTCTGTATCATATTGTTCTGCTGTTAAAAATATTTCACCAAATGTGATTTTTGACCAGTGTCTCACATGTTAACTGGATTTTATTAATTTTTTTTTCTCAGGCTTTGAGATTCATCCTTTAGTTAATTCTTGCACATGATTTTGTTTCTTTTCCTTAAACTTTTTTGAAGCTCATGCAAATATGCATGTACTTTTCTTTTAGAATCCAATCGAGTTAAGATGTTGAAACTCATCTATAGTTGTTTTCTTATTCCAGGACGTTTGGAATAAAACATGGTATCCGAAAGCTGCAGATCATGTTAATACAGACAAACCATGGTATGTGGTAGATGCATCTGACAAGATTCTTGGGAGATTGGCATCAACAATTGCTATCTATATTAGAGGGAAAAATCTGGCTACCTTCACTCCTAGTGTCGACATGGGTGCCTTTGTCATAGTGGTATGTTGTCATGTGAAACGCATCAATTTCATTTTCTAATCAAATGCCTTAACACACGGAATCTTCTTCAATGGGTGCACTGAGAATTGAACTGAGAACCTTGTATGCTTTGATATCTTGCAAAAAAGCCCCCTCATCCAAAAGCTTAAATTATTAGAAGGAGAAATTATTTTCTTCATGTAATCATATTTTGCTTCAACACTTAATCATTCAATTACTGCATCAAAGGTCAACGCAGATAAAGTTGCTGTGTCTGGGAAGAAGAGAACTCAAAAGCTCTATAGGAGGCATTCGGGGAGACCGGGTGGGATGACAGTTGAAACATTTGATCAGCTTCAGAAAAGAATACCTGAAAGAATTATTGAGCATGCTGTCCGTGGAATGCTTCCGAAAGGAAGGGTGAGTTTCTATTACTCTGTGACATCTGTCTCTCTTTCTGAACCTTTGTGATACCTTGTGCCTCAGTGTTCTTATTGCATATATTTTGATTAAATCTTTTCTTCTTTTTCATTTTTATAAATTAATTTCTCACTAAAGCACTCAAATATAAGGAATTACTATCTTGTAGACTCTTAGTCAAAATAAATCTAAATTAGAGTGACAAAAATGCTTTGATCAGTCATCTGAAAGTTTTCTAGCCCTCCCACCTTCCCATTGCTACTGTGTTCTTCTTGTCACTGCCGCCACATTCTTCCCCTTATAACCAACACTAGAAGAGATTATTGGTGGATTCCTATTCCCTCGTGCAAATTCGTTGCTATTGAACCAAGATATTAAGCAAAAGCGTACTCTGAACTTCATTAGTTTACGAGCCTAATCAAAATTTCAAACACCTCCCAACTTCTTGATATGAGCTACACACATATTTACCTTACATACTAGGATACTAGTGTTTGTTTGGGAGAGATGTTATTTGAAGTGAAAAATGATGTTGGGGTTGAAAATGAGTTTTGAAGAAAAGTGAAAATAACTTCTGCCAAACAAATGCTAAATGTTGTGAGATAGCTAGGCAACCACTACATTTATTCATGCCATCATTAAATGTTTCTTCTGGTGCTCGTGCAGCTTGGCAGAGCATTATTCAACCATCTTAAGGTGTACACCGGTCCAAACCATCCTCATGGGGCGCAAAAACCTGCTGAGTTGCCAATAAGGGACAAGAGGATAACGAAGCAAAACTAGTTAATTTCATTGTCTTTACCAGTATCATTTATATATATTTTTCCCTTCCAATCGTATCTTTTGTTTGCACTAACGCCCTTGATTGTAATCGGAAAATTTTCAGTGAGCTCATTTACGAACATCATTTGTGCAGCCAAAGAAGGTTATTTGTTGAAGGGTTCACTTGTTTAAGAGATATATGGATTCTATGAACATATTTTAAATGCAGGCTCCTGCTTTGCTTATACTTTTTGTAGAAGAGCTTTCTAGTACAGCCAAACATGGCTTAACGTGTTTAAGCTTAACCTAAGATTAATGAGTCTTGTAACAAAAATAAGAAGAGAGAAGTAATGAAAAAGATTGATAGATACAGTGTATCTATAACCATCAATTTAATTCCAAAAATGGCCCACACAAAAATTCTAATATATTATTAGTAATTTAATGTACACAAGTTGGATGATAAGAATCTCATTGGTGAGGACCCCACATGTGTTGGCCGTATTTGTTACAATAGTGATACTTAATGTCGCAATTTGCGTTTACGAGACATTTGCACAATTATTCCCCATTGTTGCTGTAATAGCAAATTTAGTTCTCATATTTTATTACACTGGCACAATTACTGGTTGAGAGATAGAAGTGACAATTATCCTCCAAGCCTCCACCTTGCGCGGCCACAATATATGTAGAAGGTTAGGGATGACAAAATTTATCGCCCCTCCCCAACCATGTAGACGAAGCAAGACAAGAATAGTAGGGAAACATGGTCGCTATTCAGAATATGTTTTGATGGTTATTTTTTTATGAGTTTAAACTTAAATCATATTTTAAAAAATAAAAATTCATAAAACAAGTAAATGCTGATATTTTAATCTTCATCGGGCCTATATCTTGAAAATCCTCAACGAGGCAAGGAAGATGAGAGTTGCTCCGACTCCATCTTGTTATCCAGAGAAACTATCTAAATGTATATTAAATTACAAGGACACAATATAGAATACCTTATTTAGTACTATTTTTTTTTATTAAAAATTAATATTATTTTGCATTTTACTTTCATTGTTGAGTTTAGACCATCTGCATTTTTACAAAATTTGATAAAAACAATTTAATGAAGTTTCTTACCTATTAAGAACTGATTTTAAATTTATATAAAAGTTTGATATTAATTTGTTATTTTTAAAGAAAATAGACCAATTTGCTACCAAATAAATAAATGGATGACCAATGTTACAAATTTTCCCGAAATGGAATTATTTTGATAGGCCATAGCGGAGTTAATTGTTTCAACGGTCACTGAACTTATCAAAGTGTCACGTTTCATTAACTGAACTTTAAGTTACATCCCATCACTCACTGAACTTTGTAAAGCTGCACTACATCCATCATCGGGCTAATTCCGTAAACACCAGTTGCCTACGTGGATAACGGTTTGCACATGTGACCGTTAAATTACTCCAGATGGCCATTAATCAAACATATCATAAATTCCAACACCCAAACACGTCTCTTCTTTTTTTATGAGAGCGTGAGATATGGAGGATGAGGATGGAAAATAATAAGAACTCTTAACCCGCAAATCTCTCAAAAGTTAAATCCCCAAATTGTAGGAACCCTAGCCTATGCTAGGTAGGATTCTTGAAATCGTTGAAATGGAGAGAACAAATGGAGGCAATTCAAGAATTTTCCTCTTCTTTTCTCTTTTTAACGTTAATTTATTTGTTGATGGATTTGTTGTTCGAAGTTAATACCTACTAAAATGAATGGCTTTGTTGCTATTCAAACTGTTAGATGAAAGGCCTGACCCAGATATAGCCTCCATTAATGTTATTATTTCTGGGATTTAGCAGGATGGGGATTGCGAAGAAGCTTTCAAAATATTTAAACTAATGTCTGTTGGGAATGTTAGGCAAGACTTGGTGACTAGCTGCCATCTTGACTGCGTGTGGTGATATTGTCAATGGCGTGCAAGTGCATTGCTTGGCAGTCAAGATTGGTGTTGAAATGGAGGTTTATGTTGTGATGTCTCTTATGGAAATATATTTTTGTTGTGGAGGTTTGGCTTCTGCAATAAGGTTGTTTGAAATGATGAACGAAAAAAAAAATTGATGTGGGATAATGCTTATAGATCAGGGCTAAACAAAGAATTATATTGCGAAATGGGGTATATGGATTGGTATTAGACGTGTTTAAGGGACTGAGAGGTGCATGAAGCATTTGAAATGACTATTCCGAACATGTGTCTTCTTTGTATGTATTTTATCTACGGCACATCCATTGATGCAATAATTTTATTTTATTTTTTTAGAAAAGAATAAGGGGATTTGCCACAGTTGCAGACAACCTAGGCACCGTTTGTGGGCATGCCCAAAGAAGCAACGATGTCCAGATTGTGCTAATGATTTTATAAAATGGATGGAAGTCGAAAAGACAACAAACATTGGTCGATTATTCTTTTGCTGCACTAGAGATTGCGGATTTTTTGAGTGGAGCAACGCTTCTCCTGACAAACGAAAACCATTAGAAGATGAGGGTCAGTCTAGTGGTGTCACAGATGAACGGGAATCAACATGCGATCGTTCAACCATTCATAATCCTAAACATCATTTTGAAGATCTATCAGGTTTGTTCAAAACTTGTACTCGAATTACCTAGAAGTCGGACGTCGAGATATCCATCAATATAACAATCGGCAAAGGAAAAGGAGATGTGGATGCGAATGAGGAACGAAAGGGAAAAGTTTAGTTCTGTATTCCAACTATGTAGTTGACGACAAAACTCTCTTTAAATGTAATGTTATTATGATGTACTTGAGAGTAGTTATTGTGTATTTCATGTGATGTGCTTGAGATAATTCATGGTCACAAGAACAAGTTTCTACTGTACTAGTGTTATGCATTTAATTGTTTATCAATTTGTTCTCGTTCTGTAGCTTTCTCTACAGTGCATTGGTGTTCTCTTTCTGTAGTTTTCTCCAACTGCATGGTGTTCTCATCTTCAGCCCATGAAAGCATTAAGCAGTATAGAACTCCGTATTTAAAATAGAATTAGAACTAAAGAAACTTGAACACCGATATACAATGAGAACACTTGAACATCATTTGAATTAGTAATGTGTTCACATACTGGGCATAATTACAAAAAAAAACCCAATTCAAAAGGGCAGCGTTTGAACACCTAAACAAGTTGGCTACGTAACAATAACTTCTGTGCATCCAAAAAACCACCATTACACCAACCAACTCCATAAAAAAATATCAAAAAAGTGAATTAAAAGAAACATTAAACCAGCCAACATCCGGTGTACAAAAAATTGGGGAATACAAACAACCATCACAAATTTGGCGGTCCGAACATGTGTGTTGAGACGTATATGACTTCACTTGAACCCTGTTCGAATTATTCATCTTAGAAGCCGATATTCTCCATTGGCAATCTGATTTACAGATGGCTTGAACTCTTAAGTCGTCATTCACTTTACACTTCACGTTATATCCATTTACTACACCATAAGTTCATACCGTCTTCCTAAATTCTTGTATGGAACTAAACAACTGACCAATATGAAGTTGTGGATCCCGCATATCCGTTTCCGCCACAAACTCTGAAAAGCGATACCCAACCTTATCGTCAGATGAAATGTCCGACAACAACTCCTCCGATGACGGACATTCTAAATCGTCGCCATCGTCATTTTTGTCCTGTACCACTACATCTTCTTCTTCTTGTTCAGGAGCCCCACCATCACAACCAACCTCAATTCCCTCTGTCACATTATTTCCAAACAACCAATCATCATCACCAGTGGATAACTCATTATCGAAATCAATGAAGTCGGGGTCATCCTCCGTATCTATCACATAAACAAGAAACTGTAGAACATCAACCAAACCATACGTAGAAGAACTACACATACAAGCTGTGGAAGAATTGGTAATTATACCATATATGGGTAATGGTTTTATAACAACATACATAGAAGAACTACACATACAAGTGAGTGTCGGGTAATGGTATTGCACTCAAATTGGTTTTTTATGCCAAAAGACAGAAGATGTTTACCGACATTATCGAATAAATGAAATAATTTCACTATGGAAATTACCTATGTGTGGTCCCTCTATGTGCGAGTGTTGAAAACTTTCTATATGTGGGGTTGGAGTGGGACATACGACGATGATGGATGGTTTAATTTCGAATCAGTGCTCGGTATGTGCAGAAGTCCAGCTTCCCATCGATCCGTGTTGCGATTTTTTGTTCTCTCAAGGGTTTCAATCACGATTTTTTGTTCTCTCAAGGGTTTCAATCGCTATTTCAGAGATCAAATTGGGTGAGACGTGTTTGGGTGTTGGAATTTACGATATGTCTGATTAATGGCCATCTGGAGTAATTTAACAACCACTTGTGCAAGCTATCATCCACGTAGGCAACCGGTGTTGATGGAATTAGCCCGGTGATGGATGAAGTGCAACTTTACTAAGTTCAGTGAGTGATGAGATACAACTTAAAGTTCAGTTAGTGAAACGTGACACTTTGATAAGTTCAATGGCCGTGGAAACAATTAACTCGGCCAGAGCGACACTGGATTGCGATTACAATCAACGTGGCGTTAAAGTAAACGCTGTGCGCACTACGCACCCCTTCTTCATCTTCTTCTCCCTATGCCCACCAATTACCCCACCAACGAAACCCTCGGAACGAGCATATCCTCTCTCTCTCTCTCTAAAACACTGAAAAGATCAATTGCGTTAAACCTTGACCAGTTCTGTTTTTTTTTTTCTTTTTTTCTTATTAATTTTTGGTTTCGATTAATTGGAATTTCTAATTTACTGTTATTTCAAGAACTATTATCTTCTCTTTTAGAAAAAGTCAAATCACCGGAATTTTTTTTCCTGAATCTCTATTGGTGAGCAGTGAGCTCAGTTCTGCTATTGGTTGAAGAATCAGTTTTCTTGCAGCAGAGAAATCGTGGTTTTTGTACATATATTGAAGTTAAAAATCAATCTTTTTGGGTTTCCTTTCCGATCTAGTGATTTGAAGCTTCTGGGCATTTTGAGTTGCGATTTTATTGAAATATATTGACTGGGGATTAGAGTGAAATCTAAGGGTTTTTGAGAGTGGAAGTTCGCAAGAATGATGTCCGTGGAGAGACCATTTGAAGCATGGGAGGAGGTGCAGCGGCATGGCCAAGACTTAGCCGATAGGCTTGCGCAGGGCTTTACAGGTTTAATTCAGTCTCATATTAGTCCACCGGCTTTCCAGTGGCCCAACCCTCCAACGCCAAACCTATTTGAAGTCGAGTTTGCAGCTCAAAATCTCATGAAAAATGACTTTGGTCTGGTGGTAGATAATTCTGGGATTAATGGTGTGTCGGCTATTTTTGATATTGGGAACAGAATAGGACAAGCTGGGGCTGATTTTGGGGCGTGTTTGAATGGTGTGGTTCAGCAGTTTTTTAGGCGGCTGCCCGTGCCGTTCTGGCATGATGAGAACACGGGGTTGTCATTGCAAACAGAGAGTAATAGTCAGAGGGTTGATTTGAGTATTAATCATCTGCAAGAGGATCTGGGATCCTTGGCGAAAGGGTTTAGGGATTATGGGTTCACTGAAAATGACAAGGTCCCGGAGGGGGTGACTGAGGAGGAGAATTTTGGTGTTAACTTGAAGGCATTGAAAAAGTTTGGTCGATCACAGGTAATTTTTTGAGACTGTGATTTATTTTATGCATATACTGGTGATTGATTGCATCATGCATAAACCCAAACAAAAGGTTGTTTCTGTAGAACAGCGCTGTCAATGTAATCTATTCCTCATTTTTGAGACAGTATAAATAAAGAAACTGCAGATTTCTGCAATGTTAACGGCTCAAGTTCGGTGAATTGTTATTTCAATTTTTGCTACATGTACACTAAGTTTGACGCCATGGATGACATTCTTTGATGTGCCAGCACTTTGGGCCATTGATTTTAACAATACTTATTCAAATCAATGGCATAGATTTTCACACATCACACAATGTCATCCATAATGTACACTAGGAATGTACAACTAGTTTAATTATTGTTATTTTATGAACTTTAATCTGCTACAATGCTATCATAGCTTATCTTTCCTATGAACTATCAGCCAAGTGATTTAAAGATAATAAATAATTATCCTCTCCAACATCCTTTAATAAAGAATATATATGATTGATGTTATGTGATTGTTTTGACGTTCATCACATTATATGCTCTCGTGGACTTCTCTTATGAGTTTTGCTTTTAAAACAGGTATGCCTGCTATAATTTATTTTGTTATGAAGTTAACCTTTCTTTTCTTTTTTGCAAGTTCTTTCTTTCACGGCTTTGATAATTGAGTTCCCCCATTGCAGGGTATAATCAATTTCACATCAACCTATGACAGTATAACAAGGAATGTGGAAAGTTCTTTGGTTGCTAGGGGAGATTTATGGAGAGTAGAGGCCTCACAAGGAAGTTCAACATCAGGAAATGAGAATTCATCATTGTTCCTTATCCAGCTTGGACCAATACTTTTTGTTCGTGATTCAACACTTCTTTTGCCTGTTCATTTGTCAAAGCAGCACCTGCTTTGGTACGGCTATGATAGGAAGGTATGACAAACTTACAGCTCAATGCAAAAGTGATCAATCCTAAGTTGTGATTTAAAATATTGGAAAGGCTTTGTGTGCATTCTGAAGAGAACTTTTACAATTATGATTGTTTGATGTGCTGTGAATTAAGCCCATGATGATCTATACATCTCTTTTTTTTTTTAAATATAAATGGTTAAAGATGAACATCTGCTATTGTGTTGTATTAGAAACTTCTTTCGAATATATATATATATTCTTCTTACCTAATATATTCTAATAAACACCAGGACAACCCACTATTTGTACTGATTTCTATTTCATTGGTCCAAAAGTCTGCAGAAACCTTAGGGCAGACTAGGAGGTGTCATGTCCAAGTTCAAATGGAAAATGGATATGGCACTCCTTAGACAAACATTGATATATGTAGAGAATTGGAGATTACTATGGTCTAAAAATAGCGTTAATGGACTTGTAAGAGGTAAATATGGTTTCTTCAAACTTCAAATTCAAAGGGGTCACTCGTTGTTGTCCATGAGGTTTGAGTGAAATACGATGGCTGGGAATGATCCGCAGGATAGGTACTCGATTGATGCCCATGAATATACTTAGCTTGCATCTCTAATCCATGTGGATTCGCAGATGTCCTGATAATGTATATTTGATTGGATGATTGTGAACAATTCAACTCCTACTTGTACAAGTCTTTGCTTCGCTGATATTGTCCCTAGTTAAGTGAGTGGGTAGGCATCAACATTGCTCAATATAGGAAAAATGGTGAAATATTTTGAAAAGATTATGCATGCTGGAGCGATTTTTCTTTGTTAATCTTACTGTAAATATTTTAGGAGAGTAAAGGCAGGCTATGGGCTTGAATGGCTTTTTTTTTTTTTTTTT
>CAIGRH010252960.1:0-13641 GCA_903798295.1 Fraxinus nigra | reverse complement strand
TTTAAAATTATCAAATAATTTGAGTTTATATGGGAGTGGGCGTACCGCTTACCAATGAAATTGGAGAAAGGATAAGGCTCAAATGTTGGGTTAATAAAAAAATTAATTTGGCTGGACTTGACTGGTTTGTTTAATCATCTTGCTAATTTATTTAGCAAAAATTAAAATAATTTAATTAACTCAATATAAAAAATTCAAAAAATTATTTTGATTCAGTTCGTATTCGGTTCTTGGGCTAGAATTGAGAACCAATCCAAACTCATCGGTTCTCGATTCAGATACTTGTTCGAGTATTTAACTTATAAAGAACCGCTCGATTCGGTCCGATTCGATTTAGGATTTTTGTCTAGCCCGAGTCGATATATGTCCATGGAAGTAAACATCTCATTTACTTTAGAAACGTGTTAAGTAGGAATTTAAATTTAAATTTTTATTAAAGTGAAAGTTAATAATTAATTTTATTCACATATTTCACAAAATTTACAATTTTTCAACAATATATTTCTTGTTATCTTAATTTGCTAAAAATTGATTGGGCTAATTCTTTGAACTTTGCTAGAGTACACACTTGGTTCGCATTCATTTTCACAGCCCTCTCACATAGGGAGTGGAGCTCGCTCCCTACGTGAGAGAGCCTTGAAACTAAATGTACACACCATTTAGCATTTTTGTAATTCTTTACCTTATTACTATAAATAAAATCAATTCTTTAATTGTACTTGATATAAAGTATAAATATGCTCGCTAATAATTATTTATGGCATTATAGAGATATAAAGTATAAATATGCTCGCTAATAATTATTTATGGCATTATAGTAAATTTGTTTGTTCTCTCAATATACCTAAGATCCACANTTCGCATTCATTTTCACAGCCCTCTCACATAGGGAGTGGAGCTCGCTCCCTACGTGAGAGAGCCTTGAAACTAAATGTACACACCATTTAGCATTTTTGTAATTCTTTACCTTATTACTATAAATAAAATCAATTCTTTAATTGTACTTGATATAAAGTATAAATATGCTCGCTAATAATTATTTATGGCATTATAGAGATATAAAGTATAAATATGCTCGCTAATAATTATTTATGGCATTATAGTAAATTTGTTTGTTCTCTCAATATACCTAAGATCCACAATATTTGAAGATTAGAAGCATTGCATACGTTGCCCTTTTCGTATTCAACCATTATCTCCCTACACCGATTGTCACCCAAAACCACCACCCTCCCCACATAATGACAGTGAAAATAATGCAAAAGGTGGTAGATGAAAGTGTAAATCTTCTCTCTCTGTATTCTCACCACCTTACCTTCATAATCCACTGATCAAAACCACCCCACCCCCAGAATTCTCGTAGTTGATTTTTCTCCTCGAACTCCACGAACCAAAATCTTAGTATAATTTCTCTTGTTTTTTTTGCCTTGTGATTTCCAGGTATTTTCAAGACAAGCCCAACTCTTCGTTATGGCATTCGTGATATTGGGTGTTCATACAATTTTATTTTGTCTTCATTGGTTGACTTTTAGTCTTGGGATTATTAATTGTACAAGTTGATATGTGGGTTTCAGGGGTTGGGCATTTGTTTTTATGATGAAAAACTGTGTTTCTCGTGTCGGCGATTTTGGGGTTTTCTTGATTTTCCTCTTTCGTTTTGTGGGTTTTCTTGAAAAAGGAATTGTTTGTGGCATTTATGTAGATTTCTTGCAATTCTATTTCTACATGAGTTGATGGCTGTTTTGGCAAATTACATATGTTGCTTGTCAGGATTTTAGCACCTTTCAGTTATGTATAAGGGTTTGTCACCTTTGATTTTCTGGAAAAGATGGGAATTTATTATCTATGCATGAAATTCCGTTACTAGATGAATAATTGATGGTATAATCTTAGTTTCTGGACTATTCTTTAGGAAATTATAAGATTATTTTGGTTTCAAAAAGGCTTTTGCTTGACTTCTGAATGTTCTATCAGTCTTTTCTGCTCCGGGATGAGTCTTGTGACTAATTTGAGGGCGTAAAAATTGAGTCAATAGAAGATCCTATTGCACTTGTTCTTCAGTCAATGGAGTCTTTGAAAACATTGTGAACTAAGTAGACTGTCGCGGAAATTTTACGGAGTCTTCCATTATGTTCTGAATAGTTTGCCAGCTTTGATAATCCCAGGATTACTCCATTTTTTGGATGATGATATGCTATACAAAACTTTAGCAAAACACAGGTATTCGGCTGACATGAAAACTAACCATATACATATAAAATGATTGAGTGCTGAATTTTTTTATAAACTTACAATATAATTCATGTCAGAAAATATTCATTGTCTAGAATAATATATATCACTTTATTCATATATTCTCTGTTGTTTCCTGCCTCTGAATGGCCTTCTGAAAGCTGCATTAGGTTCTGGTTTTCTGCCACTGAACACTCCATGACATTTTGTTTCTTTCTTTGTATATTTTTAATGGTGTAAGTATCATTCTGATCTTTTCTTTTTGAAATTACGAGGCGATTATCTAACTTACTCTGCTGCTTATTAGGATTACCGGAACAGCCATGGTGAGCATTCGAAGGCGCAGACTGTTAGGACTTTGCTCTGGTACACCAAATTAAAATGTATTTGGTTAATGATTAAGAATGTTATACCAATAAGCTTGCATTTGACCGTCAAATATTTTGTACTGGTCTTCTTGGAGAATTCTATATGAATAACAATCTTCTTTTTTCTGTCTTAACATTGGCCTATTTAAAACCTCTTAGCTTCAATGATATTCCTTCATACGATTATGTAGGGCAAAATTGTTTCCTGGATCCTCTTCCCCTGTCCTCTGAGAATGGACATACTTCTGAAAGCTGTGTGGATAACACAAAACCGATCAGTGTTCATCCCGTGCCTTTAAATGATATTGACCTACCAAAGGATGTAAGCGCTTCTCTTTCTTCCTGTGCATCACTAAGTTGTGTTGACCTTGTTCTGTGTGCTGTCTATTTCATGATTATTTGGCGTGCATCAAATGTGGGACCATCATATTTAAAGTTTGAACTGAATTAGCTCATAACCAAATATTCCAAATGTTATATAATAGCTTTGGTTTCTCATGAACATTGAGTCATGTCATAATTATTCAAGACCAGAGTTTTCACTTTTCTAAATTCTGAAGTATCTGTAAGAAGAAATTAAGAAAAACCGTTTATAGTTTTGTTGCCATACTAAAATAAACCTGTTAAGTATCTCTATAAATGTCAATCCTCACTTTGTCCTATGAAAAAACCCTGTAATATGAATGCTACAAATTTGGAATTCTCCTCACTCTCGCATGCTTTAGAGATTAGATGCCAGTTTTTCAAGGATTGGCAATCAAGGTAGACTTTTTACTCCAAGCTTGATTAACTTTGTTAGGAAGGCTGAATGTGGAGTATCTTCTTGGCCTAAACTTAAATGGTCACAAGTGGTTCTGTTTTGGAGGTTATAGATCCATTAAAGTTTCTTCCAACTTAATAGACTTTTTGAATTGTGCTTATCTACTATTAATTTGGCTTAGCTTATTGTAAAATTATTTAGTTTTCTACACTATAAATTCAGCGATTTGGCTGGATAGTGGAAAAATCAATTCAATAATTCTTGAATTTCAAGTCTCCAGTGGCTTATGAAGATGTTATTTCAGTCTACGTGGAGGTTAAACAATTGGAGAGGCCTGAATATTATTCCTGACAAATAACCTGTCTTATGAAACAAAACATTCCCATTTAACTTCATCTCTGGCTTCAACAACATTATAATTCTGTTCTTACAGGCAGACTGTGTACCTAACAAGAAAGAGGACTAGTTTCACGTACATTTCATCTGCAACAAAAATTCAATTAGTTAATTATAGATTTTTATATGCAGAATTTCTCCATGCAGTGGTTTTTTGGGAGGTTTGCAGTAATATTCCTAGTCGACAATGGTTTTTCACTTTTTTGTACCTTTTCTTCCATGTAAATAGTCTCTCTAGAAAATAAGAAATTCTACATATGATGATTCTAATGTCCTTGTTCTTCATTTAAACAGCCAAGTTTTGTTTATTTGTGTTGGTCATTAGAATATTTCATTAGTTGATTATCTGGAATTCAATTATGTTGCACACATGAAAATGTCTCCAGCACGTATTATTACTATCTTGAGTTCTATATTAGTTTATAATATCTGTTTTGCTATGTCTGCATTTAATTCTGTAACGATATATATTGAGTGAATTTTTTCTTTTGATTTTGATTTTTGGTCAGAAAACTGCATCAGAAACTGGCCCCAGTTTGTCAAAAGTTTCTGCTTCTAGTCCATTGAAAGAGGAGCCTTTCCAGCCATTTCCAGGTTTATTCTCATTCATGTTCACATGTTCTTTTAAGCCTTTGACTTGTTTTCATGTCTTGAAATTCTACCTATTCTATTGGGTACCTCAATACATGTAATATGTTTACATTTATATATGGGGAGTATTTGAGCCACATTATTTTGGAAGAATGTATTCTGGAATAGTAGATTGATGGAGAATATATGATTGAAAAAGAAGGAAAAATCATTGATGTGATGGAAAATATTATTTTATTAAAGAATGTGTGGTTAAAAATGAGCAGAAGAATGAGATTAAAAATTTTAATGTGTACCAAACAGGGGCATAATATTGATCTTTTGTTACTGGAGAATGGAACAGAGTTCTTTGATGCATTATCTATGTATGCGGCTGTGCGCCTAAATTCTTATAATGTTGTGCTGATGATGGAAAAATTCATAGATCCCAAAGATACTCAGAAATACAAATGGCCTGAATGTTACACCATATCTTGGGTACCTCAATACATGTAATATGTTTACATTTATATATAGGGTGTATTTGAGCCACATTATTTTGGAAGAATGTATTCTGGAATAGTAGATTGATGGAGAATATATGATTGAAAAAGAAGGAAAAATTATTGATGTGATGGAAAATATTATTTTATTAAAGAATGTGTGGTTGAAAATGAGCAGAAGAATGAGATTAAAAATTTTAATGTGTACCAAACAGGGGCATAATATTGATCTTTTGTTACTGGAGAATGGAACAGAGTTCTTTGATGCGTTATCTATGTATGCGGCTGTGCGCCTAAATTCTTATAATGTTGTGCTGATGATGGAAAAATTCATAGATCCCAAAGATACTCAGAAATACAAATGGCCTGAATGTTACACCATATCGGAGCGAAAAAAAAGTTAGAAGGTTGGCTATGAAACAAGTTATGGAATAATAACTATAACTCTGGTTGGTTCTTTTTTCCTATGAATGCATTTCTAAAAGGTGAACTTAAATAGCCAGTGGGAAATTTTTTTGATTTTCAGGAATATATGGAACTGTGTAAGCCTTCTATTTTGTTTGCCTGAACTGCCAGGTGGCTCCTATTTACTTATTAGCGATCAATATGTACAAGTTTGTTCCAAAACCATCCTTGAAGATCTCACATGTTACCCACCTTTAAAACTGAGTTGGTCAAGAAAATTATTCCAGTGGTGAAAATTTTAAAACTACCAATTGGTGGACAAATACTACGTTTACCAGTAGACACGGTATGTTTTGTAATTTTCTTGCATCAGTTAGGACAAGTGATTTTTTATTTCATTCAATGTTCTTGTGTGTACAATTAATCTTATTAAGCTTTTATAAACTAAGGTGTTTCTTCATTTCTGAAATACTTATCAGTGAAGGTGTCGTGATAGAATACCTTTATATATTTATATCTTTACTGGCTTTTTCTGTTGATCTCGCTCACTCCTTACCATTATTTCAGAGTTCAAACGCAGAAAGCGACACAGGAGGAAGCATGTTGAAAACCAAGAACAATGCATCATGAGAGGGGTCTATTTCAAGAACATGAAATGGCAAGCTGCAATTAAAGTTGACAAGAAACAAATCCACCTGGGAACTGTTGGCTCTCAAGAAGAGGCTGCCCGATTGTATGACAGGTATTATTTCTGACAGTAGAAGTTATCTTACTGGTTATTGTTACAGAAACAACAATTTATCTTCCTTTTCGGAATCCTGAAATCTTGGTTCCCTCACAACCGATGTTATCTTATGAAAATTTTAACAATAGTATTAGGATCATTACCACGTTTTAAATGCATGTTACCAATTTGTTCTCTCGTACTGTGACACTGTTCAAATAATGTTTTGCTTCAGTTAACTACTGTTTTGTCCTATTGTTAAGGTATTCATTTTCTCTATGTTTCAGCAAGAACAATTTTGTGCTTGGCGTACAAATTTTAGTCTTCGTATAATTAAGTAAATTAGAAACCGGATCTCAAGATTAGATTTTCATATTTTCAGGGCTGCATTCATGTGTGGGAGGGAGCCCAACTTTGAACTATCAGAGGAAGAAAAGCAAGAACTTATGAAATTTAAGTGGGAAGAATTTTTAGCTGTAACTCGTTCAGCAATTACTAGCAAGAGTAAGCTCATAGACATGTAAATCTTCTTTCATTATTTCTAGGTATTTCAATCTTTGATTATGATATTTGAATCTGCAGAAAGCCAAAGAAGAACAGGGCCAGGCTTACGCGGAAAATCTCAGAACAATGACTGGGATGGTGAACAAGGACGAAATGGTTTCTCAGCATCCGAAGATGACCCTTTAATCACTTGATTTTTCCCCACGAATATATGTTTAGCTTGGCAATTGTGTTTATCCATTCAACCTCTCATTTTCATTCGTTTCTTAGTATATAAGAGCCCCTATTAGGGCAGATGACGCGACATTTTCTGATAGGTAGTGAATTATCAGATTCGGTTAAATAAATGAGTCCAATCTCACGCTAGTATCGATCACTTGAAGCCCCGTTCCAAGCACCTCCACACAACCACCGCCACTGATGCCACCATTAACGGGGGATGAACATTCAGAATCACAGTGAAAGAGTCATTTCTAATTGCAGAAAAATAAAGAAAAAGTAACTGCAAATTTACATTTTCGTGCGTCTCTTTTACTGTATATGTAAAATGCATTACCTACCACTGAAAATTCTTCCCTGCCTTCTTAATGATATCTTCATGACAACATTTTCTTGTCCCACATTGCACATCCCAGAATTCCTCGTTCTTTGTTAAGATGTGTGTGGGTTTCCCTGCAATTCCTTCAACTTCAAACAAAAGTATTTTGACATTTCCTTCGACAAAGTTGCACTTCTTTGGCAATATGGATGTACAATCTCAAAGGAAATTTTTATATTTGACATCTGGCAATGAGACTTTAGAGTTTGAATTAGTCGATTTCATAAGAAAGGTTGAATTGAATTCTTTTGAGGTAATTTTGATATATGAATTCCATCAAATACAAGTTAAGTTTCAACACTTTGAATGTATTAGAGTATCACATGTATCTCAGTATCTGGGATTTTTGGCATTTGGTACATTATTTTCGTTTGTTTTTCGTTTATGTAAATTCTAATTATATGAACTGTCAAGTTTCATGACTCAATAACTTGGTTGCTTGTGTGTGAAACTTCTGAAAAGGCGTGGAATAACAGAAATATAAAAATAGTTCACACCAGCCTAGCGAACATTTTCTTCATTTAGACTAACTACAAACTATTAATACAATACACACATAATATTCATATTACAAGACAACCAATATGTATCTGTCATCTATCGCATTCTCTAAATGACCGAACTACCTCAAAACCTGGAGGAATATCTATAAATTTCCCTATTTTTTAAGTTTAATGCATGCAATTCAAATATTTTCATCTCAAATAACTATTTTACCTTTGATGAGGAGAAAATCATAGTTTGATTCGATTTTTGCCAACAACAAACTTTTCAGTATTTTTCGACTCTGTGTTTTCCATCAATCTGAATTTACACAATTGGTTGCCAAAAATGGCAGCTAACCGGGGGGAGAAATCCCACAATGCCAACCCCGCCCCCGCAGTGTGTTGGTACAGGGCAGGGGATTGGTGGCTGTGAATATAAAATCATACCATAGGTTTTTAATAATTAAAACTATATTTTAATTTCATGAAAAGTTCATAATCTATACACATTATCATATTTATGTATCTAACTTTTTTTTCATTTTATTCTTACTTTGAAATTAACATTTTTTTTCTGATTTTGGTTTCTCTTCAAGATTTTCTTTAAGATAAAGAGTAAAAAAAAATCATTTATCTATTTTATTTTTAAATAAAAAATAATAATAATAATAAATCAATAATGCGATTAAATAATTGACCATCATTTTAAAGCACGTTAACAATATTTTTGAATGAAAATCATAATTAAGGACAATATTCTCTGATTAATATTAATAAAATGTTCAAACAAGAATGTGATGAAGAAAAAGTTTAAGCATGTAAGTGTGATAACGAATAAAAGTTAACGACCTTCAATGTAATTAAAATGTAGTTTATTTATTAAAAAAAATTGGTGTGAATCCAGCCACCCTTATTAAATTTCTATTTTTTAAATATTTCAGTTACAAGTACCGGAACGATTATTTTGCCCTTTTAAATTTCTAAATCCAAAAATGGATTAATAGATGAAAATCTATCAGAGACTGATTGATTTCTGCTAATTGTTGGGGATGTTTGGAGTACGAAATCAAATGTAAGGACGAAACTAATATTTGTTAAAACAGTTGGGGACCTACACTATAATTTACGCATTCCCTTGTTATGTTATCCAGTGCTATACTTTCCATGCAGTTGATATTCTGGAAAAGCTGTCAGGGTCACTTTAATCAGTATGGATATCATGAACCCTAAAAGCCCAGAAACAAGATATTCGATTCAAGGAATTGAAGAAGCAATCTTTAATTGCATGGATGCAACAAATTCAGGAGAAATTGACGAGGAGATCTTTATCATAAACAGCGAAAGTTCAGAAACAAGAAAATTTTACGGATATGTTGATGACGAAGTTGATAGATCAGAAACAGAAATATTTTCCAGGGAGATTGAAGATGGAGATGAATTCAATATGTTCAGCACCATGGATAGCTCAGAAACAGGAAATTTTGCGGTAGAGACTGACGAATTTGAAACGGGATTCAATTCGTTCAAGAACTTTGATATAATTCGTGAACCGCCAGACGATCATCATTTCTTCAAGCACCAGAAAGATTCCAGTAGGGTTCATGCACTAGGGCAAAAGATTAAACAAGAATGGAATTTGTTGAAGGAAAAACTCCCAAATTCTATTTTTGTTAGAGTTTATGAATCCAGGTTTGATCTTATGAGGGTTGCCATAATAAGTCCACCTAATACTCGATATCACTATGGCTTATTCTTTTTCGACATATTTTTTCCTAGAAATTATCCCTTTCGTCCTCCAAAAATTTATTATCATTCTTATGGTTTTGATTTGAACCCAAATCTTCGTCCCAAAGGAAAAGTTCGTCTAAGAATTTTAGGGAATCGATATCAACGTATAATACATGAATTATGTGCATGTACAAGAACACAATGGAACCCTAAACAGTCTAGCATTCTTCATGTGCTATATGCAATTCAAGGGGTGATCATGTGTGCAAAACCCTACTCGATCGACGAATCAGAACCGTCAAAATACATCAAGAAAGCTTTCCAGTTAACTTGTGGAATCATGATTAGAGTGCTGCAGGAACCTCCCAAGAACTTCGAAGATTTTGTTAGGGAACACTTCAGAAAAAGGGCTGACTCAATTCTGGTGAAATTTACACAAGAATTTGATGGTATTAAGGATCAGCCTATGATTATTGATTTGTTTACTGATCTTTACAAGTCTTTGGAGAGGAATAGAACTTCTTGTGTCGATCATCTTTGTTTCTTGAAATCAAGAAATGGCAATCATGCAGTAGAAGAAAGCAAAAACGAGGGGCACTTGATGAAGATTGCTCGAATGTTGAAGAACCTAATCGACTAGACTGAAGCATTAGCTTGAGAAATGTGTCTAGGATCTTAAGCTCAAACACTGCATCCAAGTACATGTTAATTTTTCTGTGGAATTCTTGATTCATCCATTGAGCTATGTATCCTGTTTCAATGGTTTATTTAGCCCCTCTCTGGTTTAGTTAAAAAAAAAAAAACCAAATTTAAAGCAGATCTCAATAAAAGTTAATAAAATTTCTGATTGAAAAATTGATAAAAGTTGTGGCCTATAAAATCGTGGTTAAAATTAACTGTTGATTTTACTTAAAATTGTATTGATCTTTTTATGTAAACCAGACAGAGGCTTAATCGTTGTTGGTGGAACGTTTTATTAAAAGTAAAATACAACTTAAGAGGGAGTTCGGGTGACATCCAAATCAACAAATTGAAAAATAATATCTTAATCGTATTCGTTAATTTAGTAAGAATTTTTCTCTTTGTTAATTTACTAAGTTTTGGCTCTGGTTTGAAATTTTAAATATAAATGGACTAGTCTTGTAAATTGATGAACACGTTACTTTCAGACAATTTGTCTTCACACCACGATCTTCTTTGATTGTGAGTAAAAGAACTCATACGCTATGTTCTCGAGTCAAATTACCCTGTTGAATGCTCAATCAAGGAAATTCTTTCGCTGTGAACACCAATAAGCACCACCACTAATCTTCCCTTGCATTATATGAGATCAATGTATCAAATCAATCTGAACCAACATCTACCCCTTTTGTCTTCAGGAAATGCTTGGCTTCAATAATATCCTACAAAGTTAAATGAACAGTTAAATATATTCAAACTACTCTAGGTGGAGTTGGGGGAGCAGGTAATGGGCATCGAACTTTTGGCTTTTGCTAATGAAGGCTTTTCCTCACCCTCACCACCTAAAGCAAATGAATCGTTCTCTCGACCCATCATAATCAACATATAGTAAAAGATTTAGAAAGAATTTAAGATAAAAGTGTGAAAGGTACCTGTTGCAACAGGATTGCCTCTTGTGGGCAAGTTGGAAATTGCATCAGACCAATTCCAACCATAAATAGGCCATAGCAACCAAGCGTTATAATAAAGTAGAGAGGCAGCTGAGAGAGAGAAGGCAAGTAGGCAGCAGCCCAAAAGCAACAATCAGTGAGGGTACAGTATCAAGTTTATATGAATAGACCAATTAAGAGAACAAGTGGGAAGCTCACCAACCAAGTATAACTATCTGGGATCACTGATATCTGCAATAGGCTAATCCAGATGGCTGATAGAGCCACCAGCAATGCCATAATCTTCACAATATGCTTCATTTCATCTGGCACCAGAAGAAGCTTTCTTCACCTCAATTTTATCCTCCAGTAAGATAAATTTCTCCTTTCTTGACTGTGGCAAGCATGTTCAAATGTCCATCAATAACGCAATTGGCCACATGCATGCACAAACGCCACGACATATAAGAAGGTGGGGATTTGTGAAGACCAAAGAGGACATTTCAAATTTAATGCATTATTTTCCTAAAATCAAATGAAGATAACAAATCTCATCTTCACGAAAAGCTACATGCACTAATTATCACTTCAAATGTAAATCACAATGAGACCTATTGCTTTTGTTTAGTTATTCACCTCAATACCCCTACTATGAAAAATATTCCATTTCTCAAAAAAGCATCTGTAAATTAAAGAACCCAACATGAAACAATTCTCAAGTTTAAAGTTGCAAACTGGCCTCAGGCTTCAAAATCTGTTTAAACAGCACCAACTACCTTGTGTAAAAAAGGCTTATAGCATATGAGAAAAAGCTACGATCGAGATATTATATAATGAATTATTCATAAATATTGTACATTATTCAAATCTAAATTTGTGGAAGATAGACAAAGAACAAAGACAAATAAATCCATTTTCCAGTTGAGAGAGAGAGATACCTAAATTAATCTTATAAAAGGAAAAAAGGATTTGATTGGTGTTGGGGATGCACAGTTAGAAGCAAATATATGTATTGTCATCAGACAGTATATATCTTATAACAGAAGTCAATGCCCTTCTACAGCATCCCAAACATTATGTGGCACATTTCAAACTCACCAGTATGCTGAACCAATATTATATGCTGGGGGCTAAAATGTAATTACAATGTAATAAGGACATGCAAATAACAACAATGGAACAATAGAGAGCATAAAATAGAGAAAATGAAAAACTTAATTGATGGGAAAAGTCAAATGATAGAAGAGGGGTTGAACACGACCGATACATCATAAAAAAACAGTTAACCTGCTATTTTTGTTTAGAGCCACCACGTAAAACAATTAGTAACACACAAGTTAAGAGCTAATGAAGGGGGAAAAAGAAGACCGTATCTAGGCAGAAACGGATGAAAATAAAGGAACTTCAATGTCACCAGATGGGCGATATCACAAAACCATTTCACCTACCCATTCTCAACTAAAATTCAATTGAACTCAAAGCCATTGCACAAAACACAAATATCATATGGCACGTGCAAAATCACCAGCATTATGAATGAATTCATAATATCGAGGCTTGAAACGTATTTAATGTTCACAAAATGCAGGATCAAATAACATAAATAGTGGGAAAAGACCCAGCATTTCGGAAATTCATTTAAGTAAAGATAAATCTTTACAATAGCACTTGTTAAGATTTGTTAGAAGAATTAAAACAACCCTTTCTAGGACCAAATACGAACTACTTTAAACACAATACATTGTAACATAAAGATGAAAGGCCTTTTCATTATCAAGACATCAATATGTCAATTTTAAATCAACATGCATATTTTAATTAATTTTACCAATAAATTGTTTTACAAAAGATGAGATACAACTCCAAGGAAGTATATTAAGTAACCAAAGAATACAATAATGAGCATAAATCACAGAAGTTGAGAGAACAACAAAAAATCAAACCCAATACTACCACAAACCAACAGAGTAGAACGACACATGAGACACTTTGTGAGTAGAATAACACTGGAAACCCCAAGAAAATTGCAAAACCCTGTACTTTACACTGTCAATTGAGCCTCAAGAATTCAAGAGTCTTGGGCAAAAGAAGAAGAAAGGTCAACGAAACGCTAATCAGTAATTAAAAGTGAAATAATCTAACAGTCAATAGTCACCAACTTCTACATATGCAACAAACACTGAGCAAAGCAGATCTGTAACCCCTACTATTGACATGACACAAAGCGACTTTGACCAACACATTCTTAACAAGAAAAAATGCAGCTGAAGCAATAAAATCCTAGAACACATATGCCATTCAACCTCACCATTCCGGGGATGAATACAAAAACAGAGGCACCCACAAAGGGCACATGAATCATACTTGTCCCTAGCTCATGGTCAATTCTACTGCCATCACAAGGGATACGTATGTTTATTATTTCAGTGCCCAGATGGAACTCAAAGCCCTTGCGCAATGTCCCAAACATCATACGGCAGTTCAAATTCATTTAAATGAGACATTTATAATAAGAACGTGTCTGTATACTGGAAGGAGAAAATTGTGATTGGGCACTTAATCAAGGACAAGAATCACCCGCAACTGAACAACAAGACAAGAAAATCGAATAATTTATGCATAATATGGAATTGAACATGACAATAATTGAATTCAATTCAGCGTCCACCCACAACAAAAACTACATCTATATATATTCACAGATTTCGACACTTAAAGAAACGAATATATCCATTCAAAACCATTAAAAAATAAATAA
>CAIGRH010252909.1:0-11751 GCA_903798295.1 Fraxinus nigra | reverse complement strand
GCGACCCAAAAATCGCGTGAAACACATTCTTTTTCAACCACACATTTTCCATCAATCTACTATTTTAGAATACATTTTTCCAAAATAATATGACTCAAATACAACCTAAGTAATCATTTTAAAATTATGACAATTCAGAATGATATACAAGAGGTAAACTGATCGGTCTACAATTAGACATTCCAAACTCCTCAAATATTTATTCACATAATTTTGTTGATTCAAAAATAGCAAGTTAAGTTTTCTATCTCTATAAATTTTCATGCCTAGCAATTAATAAACTGACCTTATTCCATGTGTCTGTCTACCAAGCTTAAAAATTTTATATTATTAACGAGTAAATAAGTTTTAAATTGGTATTTTTTATTAGTAAAATTAAAAATAATTAATTTACTTATTTTCAAAGTATCATCATTTTCCTATTCGTAAATTAATAATGATAATAATAAAATGGTAAAACTTACATAATTTATATATTGTCTACAATATATACATATTTTTGCACATACATGATACAAATATAAGGACATGCATAATTTAAATATTTTGTTCTATATTTTCTAATGTAGTTAAAGGCTATATAGACGATCGGTGATGGTCAGTGCCAATAATTGTAATTTTCATAGAAGTTAAAAGTAAAAGAACGTAACATTGCCAAAAATATATTATAATCACATAAGTAATTATTATCTTCCTCATGTCATCGTCGGTTTAATGTTACTATGTCATTTATCTTAGTTTGTCTACTTTCTTTGCTTTTAACCATTGGAAATATTTCTTTACGTATATCCTGCCAAACAGTAGAGGACTTTCCGAAAACTAATTCCAAAGCTAAGGGTCTGTTCTTTTTACCGTTTTCAAGTCGATTTTTATTTTCAATTTTCCAAAACAATAAAAACGCGCTCTCTTTCCTATTTTCAAAAACACGTTTTTGAAAACAAATTAAAAATTTACAAAGAAAACTTAAAATGTCGTTTTGGGTGTCTGCAGTTATAATCAAGTCAAAATTTTCAAAATGTGTTTTTTGTGTTTTCAATCACTGCCGCCACCACTGCACCACCGCTTGAAAATTGTCGCCGCAGCCACAACTACAACAATACCACTACAACCACCGTCAGCAAAAACAGATTGGAAGCCACTTTTCGGCCACCTAGACCGTCAGATTCCACCACCAACAACCTCACCTCACTCTCCTCTATCACCTCACCTCATTCATCAGCCACGAAACAACATGAATCATCAGAAATTGGAAGCCAAAAGATTATTTAGGCGCTACATGTTTCTGTCGAAAACTTCACATCGGGCTACGCCCAAGGTCGTGCACACCATTGGTCGAATGCTCATCCACAGGTGACACCAACCATGTCCACAAATCACCCCAAACAACTCTGCAATGTTTGGATTTCATCCTATAAGAACGACAGTCAAGATCCGAGTTTTGCAAATTCCGACGCCATTCGACTATCCCACGATCGCGGATCACATGTGTTAGTCTCATCTCTACCTGGTGCACCTTGCCCAACCATGGGTTAAGGCCAATTTTACCAACGGCGGAGGAGATGAAGGTGGTGGTGGGGGGCTTTGTGTGTGTGTGTGTGTGTGAGAGAGAGAGAGAGAGAGAGAGAGAGAGAGAGGAGGGGAAACGAGTTTTCCATTTTTTATTATTATTTTTTTTGAAAAAAAAATTTCAAAATGCCAAAAAGATCACATTTTCAACAATCTCAAAATAGGCACTCAAAACACAAAATTCAAAATGAATTCAAAACTCAAAGCACAAAACACAAAAATAAAGCACAAAAAGAACATCCCCTAAGTTTTTCCATGATTTTGAGGGTAAATTTCCTCTAGGTAAGTGAATCTTCAACATAATCAATTGGGTTATTATTTATCATTTTTTACATGGAGGATTTGTAAGCTGTTTTCTTATCCTCACTTTTGTTTGTAATAATGCATTAATTGAATTTTTAACTTTTTATTATGAGTGAGTTGTCATTGAAAGAGATATTTAACCTTAGTGGGAAGCATTGAAAGAGACAATAAGGATAGTTCCATTTACAATCTTTTGTTTTTTTTTTCCTTAATTTTTAGACAAATAGGAATATTCCATAACAAGAAATTAATTGCTAAATTCTTTGGATAATCAAAGTATTTAATCATGCACAAAGCTCGATATGACATACATAGTTTACATGGCATGCCGGTTTGAATATGGTGATGCACATTTATATGATTAAAGAAAAGAAGTATATCAAAATATTTGTCATTTGACATAAATAAATCGCTACACGGCGTGATCAATCGAACTAGAACCAAGTTATTTACAAATCACTCTGACTCTAATATAGACAATTTGACCCGCCTTTATATCTCTAATCACTATCTTCCATCTTATTTAAGGCGGTCCATTCAATTTGCACGTGATGCTCTATCTCGTTTAGTAAACTAAGCTCTTGTTTGAAAGTGGTTTTTTGAAAAACACATTCTTAGTACTTATTTTCAACAATACATCCTTAAAAAAAAAAAAAATTATTTTTCACATTTTCCCATAGTCTTTTCTTACTTTTTACTTTTTAGTCACACATTTTAAGCAAAAAAAAAAAAAAACTCTTTTAAAAGGTAAATTTTCAAAAGATCACTTTCAAACGAGGGCATAATTATAGAATTGAGACGTAAGAATTAATACTACAAACTTAGTCAACGTCATGTATTGAAACTTGAATAATTTGACAATGAGAAAAGAACCTGGCAATATCAAGTGGAATAAATAATGGCGAAGTCAATAATAGCATAAATTCGTGTAGGTAGTCCATCGAACTATCAATGTCCAAATGTGTGGAGAGAACAAGATTTGTGTTGATATTATCATTTGGGGTTCTATCTTTTATTTATTTGTTTATTGTCTCATTTGGAGAGAACATGTTTTGTAACACATTTTAAAAGTTTATTGCCAAATCCTATTAAAATTTGAGATTCCATCTTAAAAAGTCGAGTTTATTAAGAGGAGTAATCTCAACCCTTATAAATTGGTCTATATTTTCATATTTATTCGATGTGGGATTATATCCTTCAACATGTCCACATAAGATGGTGGCTCGTTTGAGGCTTTGAGCAGATCAATCTTGAAATCTGCGTGCTCAATTTTTTTAGTCTTGATCGGATCGAATTGCTCGTTGGAGCTTAATGGGCTTTGATTCCATGTTAAGATTTAGGGATCCATTTTAAAATGTCAACTTTATTAAAAGGAGTAATCTAAACCCTTATAAATTGGTTTATATTTTCATTTTTATTCGATGTGAAATTCTATCACTTAACAACTCCTACAACCGTTCATACTTCTTAGGTTACACTCAAAAGTCAAAAGCCTCCAATAAGAGAATTGACCGTTTCACCAATTGAAATTGGCAACAAATTGTTATATCCCAAGTTGCATTGCATCTGCCCTAGAAAAAGATTGCTGTTGAACAAATATCTTTCAATAGTTTGTGGTAAATGAGCTTTACTAGTCGTAATTATTAAGATCTGATTGTATTGATTATTTGATTTGATTTGATTTCACTAGTTTGTGGTAATTGAGCTTTACATTTCGATGAATTGATTTGATTGAATTTCAAGTAAAGTGAACGTGGTAGTATTTCTCTCCCTTTCAATGTTTAAATATGTAATTGTAAGATAACATAAGATGATTCTAATGGCGAATTGATTCTCTCTGCATATGAGGAAGATGTTAAAAACAAAAGCAGTTAACTTGATTTAACTGCCATAATTTCAATAAATAATCTAAAAATATTTAAAATAATGGTGTTATGAAAATATTTTTAATGACCTTAGAATATAAATAACATTAAAAATAGAGAAACACCTTATTATGTTTAGATTTCGCCGAGAAACATCTAATCTTGTAAAGTTTGAAGATTGATCTTATCATTTTATCATGTTTCATTATTGAATCAATTAAATAAGAAAGGAAATCAATTAGAAATCAGAATTTTTATTTATTTTTAGCATAAAAACTTTCTAACGTGAAGAGATGGAAAAAAAAAAAAAAATAAGAGATTAGTTCAATTACAAATTGATTACTGCTCGATGAAGTTCGCTCTATATAATTAATAATATTTATAGAGGTTCACATTATCTAGCTGTATTGCGAGCCAAAAACAAAGATGTACTCTTTCCCTTCTCCTTCTATTTTCACCGTTAGAGATGAACGAATTGCGGATGTCCAAAATTTAGATCGTAGAATTGTTGGGTCTTGGAATTTCATGAATTCGGAGCCAACGAGTTAAGTCGAACTTCGTATATAGTAAATCGAATTGGAAGACCCTCCCTTTCATTTTACACAACTCTTAATGAAATGAGCCACCATTGGGAATCAATTGAGAGAAGAAGCGTTTTTCTAAAGGAGGAAAGTGCCTCTCTAAGAGAAAAAAACTTCTTCTTGACAGGACAAAGGAGAAAACTCCTTAATTTTTTTTTTTTTTTTTGGATTGTTTAAATTTCTGGTTATTGTAGTGATGTAATTGTGATAAAAATAAATAAATAAATTCTATTTGTTTGTTAACAAATTTCGGACGTGGCACATTTTTTTTTTGGACACAATTGGGCTTTATGCCTTAATCCAACCCACTATCAGGCGAACTACCCTTCATTGTTTCAAGTTTGAGTGAGTGAATAAGCAAACTGCTTTAACTATTAGAGGATTGTGTTCATAATTATATATTATGTGATGTTATATTAGAGAGATTTTAAAAAGAACTTCGTTTAGATATTACTTTAGACTATAGATGAAAATATAAATCAGAGAGCGTTGAATTAAGATTGGACAAGACGAGAAAATAAAAGGGCTGGCCAAAATTCCAAAGCTAGCACCACGCTCTCAAACTGCATAGCATCATTCTATCGTACAGTGTTAAAATTTGGGGTTCCATCTTAAAATGTTGACCTTATTAAGAGTAGTAACTCAAATTCTTATAAATTGGTCTATATTTTCATCTTTATTCGATGTGGAATTCTATTCTTTAACATGCTCCCACAAGATGGTAGCTCGTTTGAGCAGACCAATCTTAAAATTCGTGTGCTCAATTTTTTAAGTCTTAGTCGAATCGAATCGCTCGTTGGAGCTTAACATGCTCTGATACCATGTTAAGATTTGATGTTCTATTTTCAAAGGCCGACCTTATTAAGAGGGGTAACTCAAATCCTTATAAATTGGTTTATATTTTTATCTTTATTCGATGTGGAATTCTACCTTATTAAGAGGAGTAATTCAAATCCTTATAATTGGTATATATTTTCATCTTTATTCGATGTGGGATTCTATCCCTTAACACAGAACATTTATTGTTTTTCTTTGATGTATTTCTATCCTAGAAGACACATCTCAATGGTTGCAAATAATTACTGTTGAGTATTTTAATATCAAATAAACTCAAATCTATGATGACTAGTCATGTTGGAATAATATTCATAGGTTCATTAGAAGTCTGATGTTGAATTTTTAATTAATAGTCGATCCAAACCGCAACTGACAACCCAATTATTGGAGACGAGCCAAGGCTCTTGATAAATGTGTTTTACACACTTATTTTGGGCTACAAACACGGACAATTGTTGATANTCGATGTGGGATTCTATCCCTTAACACAGAACATTTATTGTTTTTCTTTGATGTATTTCTATCCTAGAAGACACATCTCAATGGTTGCAAATAATTACTGTTGAGTATTTTAATATCAAATAAACTCAAATCTATGATGACTAGTCATGTTGGAATAATATTCATAGGTTCATTAGAAGTCTGATGTTGAATTTTTAATTAATAGTCGATCCAAACCGCAACTGACAACCCAATTATTGGAGACGAGCCAAGGCTCTTGATAAATGTGTTTTACACACTTATTTTGGGCTACAAACACGGACAATTGTTGATAAATATGTTGAAATATAGCTTAATTCTATGTAATTTGTATTTTGTAGGATAACGTGATGAATGTGGCAAAAATTATGAGAAACAAAGTAGAAAAAAAGGACTAAAAAGAGAGAAAATCAAAATTCAGGTATTAAAATGCAAATAATCGAAAGATGATCTGGAAGAGAAATTGAAGATGTGGAGATGTCTAAGTCAAATTGAGCTAAGGAATGAAGTATTGTTTGAAGAAGAAGTAGGAAAAGAGGTCGAGAAATGTGAAACGGAGCTCGAGGACCAAATTGCAACATTTTGAAAGTTAAATAAGCTATGCGATGGCTTCAGCAAATTCTAGGGTCACTTTCAAGAGAACTATGCGATCGCATAGATCATAACTATGTGGTCACATAGTTAGCTTTTTGACGCGAATTTCTGATTTCCTTATTCGATTGAAAGACTCATGGAAACAATATCATGGTCGCGTATTAAAACCCTAGAGCCATCTGAAGGCGGGGGAAGAGATACATAAGGGTTCTGAGAGAAGAAAAGTGGCAAAAAAAAGAAGAGCAACACCACAAAGCGAAAATTACACTCAAGAATTGAATTGGTGATGTCGTTCTTTATTTATTTTTCTGATTTTTTTTTTCCACTATGTTAGGCTAAGTTAATTCTGTACTAGGGTTATATAAACTACGTAATATGATTTTTAAATTTTACTCTTACATCTTTGACATTGAAAACACGTTTTTGAGATGTTTAAATGGTTTATACGAATTTCTTTTCTCCATAATTATTGTAAACATAATTGTGTAAGTGTGGTGGCTTATTTCATGCATTCGAAAGAAGGGGAATGGGCTCAACACCGTATAAATCACCACAGCGTCCAATAAGAAATATAAATATACCATTATACCTTATGTGAATCTTTAAGTACTCACAAAAACTCATGCATTCTTTTATGTTCGCATTCGTCATAGAGATATAGTCAGGTCACATATTAGAATATGTTTGACTTTACTCGAGAAAAACTGTTAAATAATTTAGGATTATTGATTCAATATTTCAATCGTGTGTCAAAGTCTAGAACTAGGTTTAAAAATATTATTACATGGGGATTCATGATCTTAGTACATTCATATATTAGAAAAACCTCAACTTGTACTCGACATAAACTTCATTCACGCTAGTTAAAGCATTCATAATTGCATCCGAATCATTAACTTAGTTATAAATTTATCAAAACAAACACTCTCATTTTTATTGTTTCGTTTAATGTCACAATAATTAGAATTAGAACTAATCAATTCTTGTGGGACGACACTCGGACTCAAAAATTTCACTTTATTACTTGTTTACGAACCATACACTTGCATTGTGTTTTATTCAAAATATATTTTGGTGAACAACTCTTGTGTGTGTGGATAATTTACATGTGAGAGGCTCGATCTGTTTGGTTATTACTTAACCTATTTCTTCTGGCACATATATATTATCCCTACCTTGGTTTTGTGTGTATTCACTATCCATGGCTTTTCCCTTTGTCCCCCTTTTTGAGAGAATAGCGGCTTCATCCTTTGTGTTCTTGGTATTCAACCTCTGACTGCCCTCTTCCATTATCTATGACCGACAGTTGCTCTCCTTGCTTAAGTCCGTCTATGGCCCCTGTTTTGTCTCTCTCGCTGCTCTTGTTTGCGCCTCTTGTTCATCCCTATTCGCTACTTGTTACAGCAACTTCTCTACCTTTGTTTCACGACCTCGTTTAGGCGATTCCTTCGTGGTTGTGGCCAAACATCCTTTGGGATAGTCAAGTGGAGAGTTGCCTTGTGGTTTGGGTGTTGATCTGACCCTGTATAATCCATCTTTGGGTGCTAATTCCATTTCGAAAGAGAAGTTGATTTCTTGCTTAATTTACATTGTTCATTTGTTATTTATCAATTGATTCTGTCGACTAGTTTATAGATTGAAGGTTGAATTTACTTCAAAAATTGGTATCAAAGCCTAATTTTGGCTTTTGTGATTGATTGAGGCGCGATTACCTCTGCATGATTTCAAAATTGAACATGTAACTTTGTTGTGACTTAGAACGTGTGTTAACGTGATCTTTCGCTGCTGATTTTGCAATAAGAACTTGAACCCTTAATTAAAACTCGCATTTGTCATTTGTATGGACACAAATAGGTCCATTGTGGTACATTAGCTGATATTCTTTAAATTTTTGTTATAGGAAGTCGTATGAGGTAACTGTTGTCTATTGATAGAAGTTAGGATCACTTGCCTATTATATTTGATATTGTCATTTTTTTGCTAGATTGACTGTTATGTAATTCCATATTGTTGTTGAGTTGATTTTGGTGAGAATTGTTATCATGACCTTGCTCGCTCGAAAATTCCTTTAATATGAGGTCAAAAATCTTATGAAACGTTGGGAATCTAGACCGACGTATATTTGCAACCTTTAGGACATATTCTGTGTGGTTAACTCTTTGAAGGTTGTTTATGTGCTTCATATCTTATTTGTTAAGATGCCTACACATCATTTTGACCTGGGTCTCTTTATTGGAACTTTTTTATTTGGCAACAAAAGATGAAAGAAATTTTAATACAACAAAAGGTGTCTAAAGCCATTAATAATACTTTTGTTTTTTACTATTGTGACTGAAGATGAGAAAAAGGAGTTTAACGAACTTGATTATACCTGATAAGTGCATTTTTGTGCACTTATTAAGGCTATATTACTAAATTTTTGTGTCGTTTTAGTATTGGATTTTACATAGGTTAATTTTATCTTATTTCAGTTTTGGACCCGTTTCTACCAATTGGAAAAGAAAGAAGAATCAATTGGCCAATGGATGAAGGTTTGGGGACTAATATGCATTTGAGTAAAAGTTGAAGCACTACGATTGAAGTAATTTGATGTGGATGACCAAAATGGAAGAAAGCATGAATAAAATGGATGAAATGAAATTTTGTGAAATTTTTATAACTGGATAGCTGTCCGACCCTATACTTCAATAACATAAGTCAATTTTTATGTCGGGCGGCCGCCCCATTTTCTATTGGGCGCCCTCTCAAGCCAAGTCGGGAAAAAAATTACGTTTCTTTCATAATTTAATTCCAACAAGGAATCTTCCGTTTGAACCATGATATGCACGATTTTGGGAGATCTTTTGGGACTCTTTAGAGGAATATAAATACCAACTCTCAAAAAATAATTAGGGTGTGGAGAACTAATTGCAAAATGAGGCAAATAACACATCAAGATCAAATTCAAGAAGTTCAAGATTGAATTCAATAATTTTCGGGTGATGAACAACATTTATATTTTTTGCTTTATTCTTCACAATATGTTAGGCTAGATTTCTTTGTGCTAGGAGAACGATGAACCATGTAATATGAGTTTTTTATTTTTAGTTTTATATATTTGACATTAAAAATACATTTTTGAATATTGAATGATTTATATGATTTTATTTTTTCCACAATTATTGTGCATGGTAGTTGTGTGAATGTGGTGACTTATTTTATGCATTCGAGGGAAGGAAAATAGGTTCGATATATATAAATTGTCATAGGGTCCGATAGGGGATATAATTATATCACTATGCCTTATGTGAATCTTTAAGTGTTCATAAAAATTCATGCATTCTTGTATGTTCGCATCCATCATAGAGATATAATTGTGTCATATATAAGAATATGTTTGGCATTACTCGAGAGAGATTGTTAAATAAATTAGAAACATTAATTCGTTAAATTCAATCGTGTTGTCAATGTGTAAAACTAGGGTTAAAACTGATTATTGCATGAGAATTCGGGATCCTAATATGTTTGGGATTTATTAAAACACATTAATTTGCTTTTACATAGCTTACATTTAATTTAGTTAAATCATTTATAATTGCATACTTAATATTGTTTTAGTTATAACTTCATCAAAACAAACACGTCACTTTATTCTAGTTTCGGTTAAGGTTAAGGTAATAAGAATTGAACTAATCAATCTTCGTGGGATGATATTCGTACTCAATAAATCCACTTTATTACTTGGTAACGAACAGTACACTTGCGGTAGTTTTAATTCGAAATATATTTTCGTGAACAAGTTTTTGGCACCGTTGTCGGGGACTGAGTTTTAATTTGATTTTAATTACCTTGTCACTAATTCAGACTTTTACCTGTATTTTTGTATTATTATTTTTGTTCCATTTTAGTTCTTTGTTTTCTCTCTTTTTCAAGATATATAAAAGAAAAAAACAGCAGGATAAAGATGACTATGGTTGATTTCAACAAAATGCTTGTATGTGACTTTATCATAAAGTAACAACAATTGACAGCTCGAGAAATTGATGAGGGAGATATGTTTGTGGGAGATTTCGTTATAAGACAACGACTACGTGATATAAAAGCAGAATGTGAACTTTATGAAACTGTCCCGGGTGACTTACCTGTTACATTATTTCTTTCTCCACAATTTGATATGAATGATTTGCCTATGGGATTATTTCTTTTTACAAAAACAACAAGAGGAGAAAACTCTCCATGAAGATGTCATTATTTCTTTTCCAAAAGTTGAACACGAACGTTGAACTCGAGAAAACTTCAATTGAAGAAGATGAGCATGAAAAGATCGAGAAAGTAATCATAACGGGCGAAAATGAACTTGTAGCATTCAAAGAACAGGAAATCCTTGACTTCATCATTTGCTAAAAAATGGAGTTTGTGATTAAACTTTATGAGGAGATTGAGGTGTATATTGTTGAGCTTGAAAAGGATGATGAGGGGAAGTCATACTACGAGATGTCAATTGTCTTCATCACTATTAGCATCATGGATATAATGGATGTAGATTTTAGTTTCGCCCCAAACTTGAACATCGACCTACGAGAAGAGATAAATCATTAAGAAATTATAAATAAAAAAAATATAAACATAAACTAATATCTAAATAATTGAAAAACAGGGATAGAGCTTGAGTTTCTTCTCAAAAATTGCTTCTTTAACTGCCGGAATGCCTTAGGTTGGGTCTCCAAGAGACATTTCTTCCATATTCAATTCGCTCTCCCTATAGTATTGCTTACGTCGCTGGGCATTGTTTTGGAATCTGAATTCATTCTTGCCCTTCAAGTTCACAGCACTAAAGAGGACTATGTTATGAATGGTTAATGGTCCTGGCCAATACAATTTAAGCTTATCAGGGATCAACTTCCAAAGGGACTTATGGAGGAGCACTTGTTGTCTCGGCATAGGATTTCTTCTCCATATCATCCTTTGCACAAGACAATTAATACTGAAGATCTCTTTGGATTTAATAGAGTCGAAAGGCCTCAAACAATCTTCTTTCGAGTTCTCATTACCTTCGAGTGGCAAAGCTTCATGAGCCAAGATAGAATCAACCATTTCTCTGATTCCCGTATAACTACTTAAAGCAGCTATATCAATTCTTGAAGTAATGGTTTCTATATATTGCTCTAGAAGGTCATCAAACAATTCTTTTAATATTTTTCTCCCACAACTACTTCAATTGATTTGACCCTATGACAACTAGCCTCCCTAGACATCAAACAGAGCTATACCAGTTGCTGAAAATGGGTGACGGTCTTCCTCCATATCTAACACCATGAGATCAGCCAAAAAATGAAATTTCCAACTTTAACAAACACATCTTCAATGATTCCTAGTAGGTACGTGAGAGATCTATCAGCAAGTTTCATGGTTGTCGATTTCACTTCTCCAAGGCCCAACTGAAAGCCCAAGATTGGCTAACCAAGAGGGAGTGAATTGGTTTTTAAAACTTTTTCGATAACAATACAAGATTTAAAACTAAAGTTCACATAAATGATAATAAAGCA
>CAIGRH010252878.1:0-13779 GCA_903798295.1 Fraxinus nigra | reverse complement strand
ACTCATTTTCCAAAATAATCTATCTGATAAATTATGAGATAAAATTGTCACTTATAATTAGTTTATTGGTTTCATTATGTGAAGAATAAGTTGACAGTTTTTTATTTAACGGCAGCCAGAGCCTTGGCTCGGTTCCACCGAGCCCAAGCCGGGGCCGGCTCGGGCTTTTTCCGAGCCGAGCCCGAGCCGTCCGAGCTTTTTTGCCATCCCTAAGTTGGAAACATGCTGAAATTTGTGTTAGAATATTGTAACTGCACTTTTAAGTTTCTTATTAATAGGAACTTTATGAGATAAAACAACTGTTATATCCTTTAACATTCGACAATGAATTAATTGCTTATCATTTGGAATTTTAGCAATGACTTCTCTAACCTATTCCTTATGTAGGAATTGTCCGATTCTATCATTTGGAATGAGGTAAACTCGCTTGCAAATGCAGCAGCACCAGTTGAGCTGGGCTCTGAGTGGAAGAGCTGGAAACATGATGTTATGAAATGGTTTTCAATCTCGCATCCAATATCCACTGGTGGAGGCTCAGACCAACCAAGTAATGACAGTCCACCTACCATGGATCTTCAAATGAACAGGAAGAGGCCCAAGCTTGAAGTTCGTCGTGCTGATACACATACATCACATGTAGACATTCAGAATTCACATCAGGCCGTTCCTGTGGAAATTGACTCTAGTTTCTTTAATGGCCATGATGTTGTAAACACTGCATCATTAGGTTCTGTGCTTCCAAAGCATGAAATTTTCACGGTGGATGCTGCTCTGGCAGGGTCTTCGGATTGCATAGCTAACAAATGGGATAACATTGTTGTTGAGGCTGCGAATATGGAGCTCATTCAGTCTAAAGATGTGGAGGTGAATCTTGTTAATGTTACCCAGAAGTCCTTAGACCCTGGAAGTCGTAATCGACAGTGTGCTGCTTTCATTGAAGCCAAAGGAAGGCAATGTGTGAGGTATGCCAGCGAGGGGGATGTCTATTGTTGTGTGCATTTGGCCTCTCGTTTTGTTGGGAATTCAGCAAAAGCTGAAGTAACGCCTTCTGCTGACCCACCAATGTGTGAAGGTACCACTGTTCTTCGTACTAAATGCAAACATCGAGCTTTAATTGGAACTTCTTTCTGTAAGAAACATAGGCCTCACAGCAGTAAAGAAATGACCCCTCCTGGTGATGGACTTAAAAGGAGGCATGATGAAAGTTTCATGAGTTCAGAGATTAAGTATCGTACAAAAATTGTACACGATGGAGAAGTTGAAGCTCCTGCCCAAGTAGATCCATTATCTTTAATGAGAAAAGGAGCCATCCATGAAAGCAGCTTAGGTGAGATGCCTGGTCAGTCCCAACAAGATAATAAAAGTGATGAGATGGTTCACTGCATAGGGAGTATTAGTGAACCCTGCGTAGAAAGTCCTATACGGCATTCACTATACTGCGACACCCACCTACCGAGCTGGCTCAAACGTGCAAGAAATGGCAAGAGTAGGATAGTATCAAAGGAAGTGTTTATAGAGCTCGTGAAATATTGTTGTTCACGGGAGCAAAAATTGCATTTGCACCAAGCCTGTGAACTCTTTTACAGGCTTTTCAAAAGTATACTATCTTTGAGAAACCCAGTTCCAAAGGAAGTCCAATTTCAGTGGGCCATTTCTGAAGCTTCCAAAGATATTAGAGTCGGGGAGTTCTTGATGAAGCTGGTACGCAGTGAGAAGGAGAGGCTGAAGAAGCTCTGGCAATTTTCAGATAACCAAAATGTTCAAGATTCCTCTGTTGTGGAATCAGTTTCTAATCCTATTCTGGTGTGTAATGATAAGGATGAAGACAGTGAAAATGTCATGAAGTGCAAAATTTGCTCAGATAAGTTTCTTGATGACCAAGCACTAGGGACACACTGGATGTGTAGTCATAAAAAAGAAGCGCAATGGCTCTTCAGGGGCTATGTTTGTGCAATCTGCCTGGATTCTTTTACTAATAAAAAGGTCTTGGAAACTCATGTGCAGGAGAGGCACCACGTGCAATTTGTGGAACAGTGCATGCTTTTGCAGTGCATTCCTTGTGCTAGCCATTTTGGGAATCCGGAGCAGTTATGGTTGCATGTGCTCTCAGTTCATATTTCCAACTTAAAGCTGTCAATTGCTGCTCAAAAGCAAGACCAAGGACCTTGGCAGAGAGTTGAGCCAAACAAGTCAGATCCCGTAGAGAATATAAACTCTGAGAGTCATTCTGGTCTCCGGAGATATACTTGCAGGTTTTGTGGATTAAAATTTGATTTGCTACCTGATCTTGGACGCCATCATCAAGCTGCTCATATGGGACCAACTTCCATTGGTCCTCGCCTGACAAAGAAGGGAATCCAATTTTATGCACAGAAATTGAAATCGGGGAGACTTACTCGTCCTCGATTTAAAAAAGTTTTAAATTCAGCATCATATAGGATTAGGAATAGAAGTGTGCAAAACTTGAAAAAACGTGTGCAGGCATCATTTTCAATTAGTCCAGCCGAAATTACACTTGACTCTAATGCAACTGAGGCTGCCAATCTCAGTAGATTAGTGGATACTCAATGTTTAGCTGTGGCAAAGCTATTGTTTTCTGAAATTAAGAAAACAGAACCACGGCCAAGTAACTCGGAGATTTTATTAATAGCCCGCTCTGCTTGCTGCAAGCTAAGCCTGCAAACTTCATTGGAGACAAAATATGGAATCCTGCCTGAACAGATATACCTGAAAGCTGCCAAACTGTGCAGTGAGCATAACATTCCAGTGGAATGGCATAAAGAGAGCTTCATTTGTCCCAAAGGGTGCACACCAATTGAAAGACCACCCCTACCATCTTTGGCAGTCCACTCATCGGATAATATTGTCAAGACCAGAAATGCTGTTGCATCAAACCTTGTAACCAATGAGTGGACAATGGACGAGTCTCATTGTGTTATTGATTCCCGACATTTCACCCAGGATCTTGCAGAGAGAAATATTATTTTATGTGATGACATAAGTTTCGGACAGGAATCAGTTCCAATAGCTTGTGTGGTGGATGAAAGTCTTTTGAATGCAGATGGGTCTGATGGCCAAATTACTGAATATTCCTTTCCTTGGGAGAGCTTCACCTACGTCACGAAGCCATTGCATGATCAATCCCTCATACTTGAAGCAGGGGTATCTTCATGCAACTTGTTGATCTATTGTTCTCATATTATGATGCAGATGCTGTATAAGTTAGCTTCTATTGTATCTTGTCCTACAACTCCCAAATCCAACTAGCTTTATGTTTTTTTTATTTTTGTCCTATGAAATCTGTTTTGGCTTGAAAAAGAAACCATTTCCTCAATGGAAATGGACACATGCTGAAAATTTAAATATTTTTCGGAGAATATCCTTATTTTCTGATACTGACTTCTATTTAGTCTTTGGTGCCGGAGTATTTAAATATTAAATACATGCTGGAGTGACCTCTTTCTGTTGCTGCCTTTGACAGCCCTAAATACTTAAAAATTATTCTTTTAGTAATATCTCTACTCGTTAGGATTTGCAGTTTTCTGCTAACTGAATGCAAATGGATTTTGAGTAAGATGTATTTAATCTTCCTTGCGTTCATTTGTAGAGTTCTCAATTGGGGTGTGCTTGTGCATATTCAAGGTGCTCTTCTGAAATGTGTGATCATGTGTATCTTTTTGACAATGATTATGAAGATGCGAAAGACATATATGGCAAGCCCATGCATGGCAGGTTCCCCTATGATGAGAGAGGTCGAATTATTCTTGAGGTACACATCTTTTCATGTCTATATCATAAATTTCTTTTCCGTTCTACATCATAGATGGGAAAAACTACTCTAACCTTGTCTTAAATGTTAGGGACATACCTAGTTTAGGGAATGACTTTGATTTTAAAAGTCATTAGGAGTTTTATGAATACCATTTCCTGTCAACCACTGTTCTGGGGGTTTTGCGTCAAATGTTGCTATTGGCAGATGAATGATTTCACTGAAGTCCATTAACATATTTTATTGTGGTTGAGGTGATATGAAAAAAATGTATTAACAAAATAAGATTTTCCTTGCTGAAGAAATGCTTGTTTGCATCCAAACATTAGATGCATTATATTGACTGGAATTGCATAATCACATTATCTCCTTCTAATGCTTGCTGCATAGTTACTTCCTGCTTAATAGAATTGTTTAAGTGGTAGGATGGATCCATCAATCAATAGGTTGTACGCTCCAGTGTTTTCTGTGATGGTGCTATTTATTTGAGTCAAATACGTGTTTATTTTTGCTTCATGAATAGTTCTGTTCTTCTTGCTGTAATTATGATCTCTGTTAAATAGAAATGCTTGTCCCTAAATTGTTAGGAGGGCTACCTAGTTTATGAATGCAATCAGAGATGCTGCTGCGGCAAAACTTGTCAGAATAGGGTTTTGCAAAATGGAGTGCAAGTGAAGTTGGAAATATTCAAAACAGAGAAAAAGGTAACTGACCATCTATTTTGAATTTGCTGGAGTATTGTCATTTACTTGAATGTTGACTCACAGGGTTGGGCAGTAAGGGCAAGAGAAGCAATACTTCGTGGCTCCTTTGTGTGTGAGTATATTGGGGAGGTCATAGATGAGCAAGAAGCAAATGAGAGACGCAATAGGTTTGAGCGTCCTATTTACTAGACCTTTTCTGCTCCAACTTTCTGTTCTGGATTGATTGTGTTTTAATTCTTGGTCATTATATGTTTTGGTGTTTTTTGTGTTTGCAAAAAGCAGGTATGACAAAGAAAGTTGCAGGTATTTTTATGAGATCGATGCTCACATTGATGACGTGAGCAGATTGATAGAAGGCCAAGTTCCATATGTGATTGATGCGACAAACTATGGGAACATTTCACGTTTCATTAATCACAGGTGAGGTTTTCTTTTTCTTTTTTTTTTTTTATCTGCACAAATAATTTTGTAACGACTTAGCCTGCGTTCCACATTATCTGTGAGCATTTCCAATTCGAAGAGAAATATACTTTGATTTGACGTTTCTGAAGGAAATTTTTTTATTATCCTAAAACGATGCATTGAACTCTGAACCATAAGGTATCCTATTTCATGGTATACCCTAGTGTCGCTATGACAAACCTGAAGAGTAATCCATTTTGGTTGCTGTCCTTGTAGTTTTCAAAAGGAATAATGGTGCCTCTTGTTCCATTTTTGCTTGGTCATGTACATAACGGGCCAGATGAGGGTGTTTCATTGGTTAAAATTTGATAATGAGAGGAGCATATTAAATTTGTCTTTTGAGAAGAAGAAAATGCGATGGTTTATCAAGGTTGACAAATTACGCTTCTTGGTTTCTGTATTTTCAAGATGGAGACATCAGAATCAACTCTGTAATCTTCATTTATGCCACTAACGTTGAAAACATTTAAAATCAAATACAAAACTTGGAGTATTTGGTTCAAGATGTTAGAATGCAAACAAACAATCAGCACAAGAGGGAGAACTGTAGAGTAAACCTCCCTCCAAAGAACAACAAAAGCAATTAATTGTGCCCGTCTCCCCTTATTTTAAAACTAAGAAAAGGGATGGTATCTTGGGATTGACTGACCTATAGAAAAGAATGGTAATAGATATGTTTTTGCAACTCTCCTTTTAATTTGAGATGTAATAACTATTTGTGTTTTTCAATACCTCTTACTATATTCTATAATGTTAATTTAATTCTCCTCTCTCTCTCTCTCTCTCTCTTTTTCTTTTTTGTTTTCCTCTTAGTTGCTCGCCAAATCTCGTGAATCACCAAGTTCTTGTTGAAAGCATGGATAGTCATCTTGCACACATTGGCCTCTATGCCATTCGAGATGTAAGTGCAATCCTCCTTTTCCTTGAGCATTAGTATGCTTCGTGGGGATGGGTGGGATATAACTGGATGATATCAAGAAATAAAAAGAAGTGAAATCCTGTTTATTATATTTAGTCTTGTCCAATTCCAATTACCAAACATACACGGGCCCCGTTCTGTAGAGAATAAAATTTAATTAAAATTGAAAATATGGTCGTTATTGGGTCTCACTCGTCTAATAAAAGTCAACAATAACGGCTAATTTTTCAATTTTAATCTGATTTCAATCCCTACCGAACGGGCCCACTATATGTTATGTCCCATATCATTGGGATTCAAGATGCAACTACTCTACGAATGCTTTAATTATGCTTTATTGATACAAGTCATGACTTGTGTCTTAGGCTGTCGTCTAATTGTGTCTGTTATAAGCAGATAGCTGTAGGCGAAGAGTTGACATATGACTTCCGCTACAAGCTATTGCCCGGAGAAGGATGTCCATGCCTATGTGGATCTTCCAATTGCCGGGGGAGGCTTTATTAAATTATTTGTTGATACTCGTGCAAGTTTTGCAGCATTCAGAGGCTTCCGCCATCCTGTGGGCAATAAAGGACAAGATTTCGAGGCCTGCCAGACATTTCTCGCTGTACCCGAGAGGTAACTGCATGGTTCTTTAATCATCATAAAATTTTTGAGCCGTGCTTCTGCAGCTTTGGGATTTTCTTACCAATGTGCCATCGTAGTTTTGATCTTTTTATCTGGATCACTGTCATGGAATAACTTATCGCCTTTTCGCTTTGGAACATTGTATTACACTGCTAATTTGTGCAACATAAATATAGAGTTTCCCCCTCATTTTCTTCTTGTAGTACATAAGCCTTCTTGTTCGAGTGTTCACTACTTTCACTTGTTTCGTTGCTTATTATTAAGTAGACACCTATTGCTGACCGAAGTCTACTAGCAATGTGATATACTCGGACTTAGCTGCAGTTATATTGGGTATAGGTAGAGGTGTCAAAATGGTCCGATCAATCAAAGCCCAGACCTGGCCCGGCTCCCACTCCGTGTGGGCTTATTTTCAATTTTTTCATTGTTTCCACTAAAATCTATTTCATCGTGCCTTCTGTGCCATCTATTTTGTCACCTCGACTTGAATTCATTTAACATGCTCTTTGAGGTGGCCCTTTCATGGTCAGGATTGGGACAGGGCTTTTAAAGTCAAAAACACGAATGCCCGGAAACAGGTCTGGTTGGTGGATAGCCTTTAGTTTGGGAAGGCCCATCCATTATTATTTCTTGCTAATCTCAATTTTCATATCGATTTTTCGTCTTATAACAAATTTCACCTTTCAAGATGGAAGTTTAGAACTTAGGGTGTGTTTGAGCCACGTTATTTTTGAAGAATGTATTTTAGAATAATAGATTGATGGAGAATGTGCTGTTGAAAAAGAAGAAAAAATTATTGATATGACAGAAAATATTATTTTATTGAAAAATGTGTGGTTGAAAATGAGTAGAAAAATGCGAATAAGAATTTTAGTGTGGCTCAAACAGAGGCTCAATATCGTCGAGCTTTCAAAACCTAAAACTAGCATTTGAAACCATTTTATTGTGCAAATTAAAACATATGTAAAAAGAAGAAAGTAATCAGTGTTCAAATCTAAATGGACACTAGACTTTGAACCTTATTTCAAATGAGTCACTCAACTTTTCGTTTTTGAAAAATGGTTGCTAAACATTATATTTTGTCTTAGGTTGGTCATTTTCTTTTCTCCTTTGCTAATTTATGTTAGGATTAGAGTATCTGCAAGATATTCTGTATATTAGGATTAGAGCATCTGCAAGATATTTTGTATATTAGGATTAGAGCATCTTCAACAGATTCTTTAAATGTAAAATGCTATTTATTTTATAGAGTTAAAAACATCATTAAGAGAATCTTCTATTTTTAAAAAGTATATTTTAAAATTTAGAGATCATCGATAAAGTAAGTGTAAAAAACTTTAAATACTCTTAACATCCTCTTTATCTTTAACACTTCATTTTACTATTACATATTTATTTATTATTTTTTCTCATCAACTTCCCTTCATATTATTATATTGTTTTTCTCCTTTCTTTTTTATTTTTTATTTTTATTTTTTGTATATACTCACCGTTTCATAAAGATTGGATTGGTTTCCCTTTTCGTATGTCCTAAATTATACAATTTTCTTTGTTGATAGTATAGTTGATTTCTTATTTCTAAGATACTCCTATTTAATATGTCTTATTATTAACATATATTAACTACTCTTATTTAAATCATTATTTAATGTAGGGGTATATTAGGAAAAATATGAGAAAAATTTGTATTTCAAGAATATTAATTATAGTTTCTTAATCTATGTGAAAAGGTAAACAAGTCTATCTTTGTTTGACAAATGCATTAATATTTAATTGGGTCGATAAATTGAGCATTAAAAATTGAAATATCTTAAATGCATTTGATTATAAAGAGTGCGCGACTCTTTAAAATAGATAATAACTCACTTTTAAAAAGTCTCTTGTAGATGTTCTAATGCTTAAAAATAAGCTCTAAGATTGTATTTTAACTTTTTAAAATAAAGAGTAAGTTTAGCCTCTAAATTTAGAGAATTAAACCAACTCTTCATCCTTAATTCACAATGATTGTATTTAATAATTTGTCGACTTTAATATTTTATTTTTTAAATAATTCAAATCACATTTGAATCGATTGATCATTGACATATAAATGAGAATGAATCAATGAAAGTTTTTTATTTTTTTTTTTGTGAAAAACAAAATGAAGAGCCACAATAGAAATGATTGTTGGAGTATACGAAAAATTTACTCTTTAAATTTAAAGGTGCTATCTATTGTTTATGAAATGCACTTTATAAATAAAGAATCTTTTGAAAATGTTCTTAGACAAGCATGACGAAACATAAAGTTAAGTGATCATTTTTTTATATTATTAAATTAAAATAGGACTCGAGGTTCGATAATACACCAATTAAGCCTATCACACTTTTAATGGTTTATCATTGTTAAAGTATTACACAATACAATTAATGAACTTTACCCATATTTCTCTTATTTAGTCGTATTTGATTTTTATTAAAAATTATATTTCTATTATATTTTTATAAAAGTGGATGAAATATATGATTGAAAAATTGATAAAAGTTATGGTTCCATAAAATGTGTGATTAAGCTATTATTTTCAAATTCTTTTTCTACTATACTCATTTTTAACTACACATTCATATAATAAAATATTTTGCACATAAATCCAAAAATTATTCCACACTTTTTATCCACACTTTCTCCTAAAAATCACTATTCAAAACTTTATTTTCCCCCAAATAATAGTTGTCAACAGGAAATAAAATTAATTGTTGACTTTAATTTAAATTTTTATTAATTTTTGGATAAACCAAACAAGAACTTAATCACGTTTGGTCATGTGCAGCTTAACAATTCAAATATTATTTTAACATATTTTTTTTTATTTGTGAAAAGCATCTAGACCGTACAACGAAAAAAGCCTTTTGCAACGGTCAAAAAACGTTGTTAAAGACCTCTTGCAACATTTGGACGTATGTTGCAAATCGAGGTATTGTCATAGAATAGATAGATACGGCAACATTTTTTGAACTGTGTACGATTTTTCGATATCTAATATGTTTATATTTATATGGAATTTCTTTTCTTTGATTTCTAGAATTCTATGTACTTGTATTTCTTCAAGAACTGTGTAATATAGTTAATCTATTCACGTTTTAAAAAACAAAATTCACCCTCTAAATCATAGTTTATATATTAGACATTGATAGAATGGTGATATATATTGAACTGATTTAGCAAATAGAAGAGGAAATTGAAGGGTTTTAAGCTATGATTTATTCTTTTGGAAATCAAAGGGGTGTGTAAATTTGTTCTAATCATCCGAATATGCAAATGAGATTTATTAACTTTGACGGCAAAGGAGTTGCGACTTTGTAGTGGAATGAATGTAAGTTTTTCTGTGCAATTTCAATTCCAAAGCTCTACAAGCACTGGAATCAGATTCGGTCAAACTCTTAATGTTATCTACAAAACTCTTCATTGAAACAATTTATTTCTGATTTTTATAGATTAAAATAAATTGAGGATGGCTTAGCATTCTTATTTTAATCCTTGTAGAGATTTCCACTTCCTGCTAGACTTTTCCAATTGAATCTTTTTCCCCAAATCAAGTTATAATATTATCATAATGTAGAATCACAATTTTAATCTACATAACCTACCCCCAAATCAAGTATAACAATCGGCCACTAGCACAACAATTTCTACCTTTCAGGGAAAGGAAAGAAGCTAGCTCTTACAGGTAAGTTCAAGTGCAGCTTTCTGACCAAGAATCCAACCAGTGTGCTCAACAAGATCTTTGGAAGCAGAGGCAGTTTCCTATACCACCAATATACAAATACAAAAAAATCATTCACAAATGACAAACCCCTTTGTACACAAATAAATCAGATACTGCATACCTTTCGGGTGTGGTAAGAAATTGATGCTAAGGTGCAGCGGCTGATGAAAGGTCAGCAACTTGTTAGGATGATGACGCCGAACTATTGAATTAAGCCCGAGCTCTAAACTGGTCTTCCTTGTAAAGACCACTATGGGGAGAGACGACACAAACAGATGGACGACAATCAGTAGTGGTTGCCTACGGACGATTGATGATCAGTGTCGGCAACTGAAAAACTGTATCTTGGTGTTAGCGATTTGAAGATTTCAGGGGAAAGCGAGAGAGATTAGAGAATGAGGGATTGAGTTTTAGGGCTTCTGTCGTGAAGTTGTCAGTTAGTTTTTTTTTCTTTTTTTTCTTTTATCCAAGCGGTTCAGTTCGGGTTAGTGGGTTATGGATTGGATATTTTGTGGGTGTTTGGGTTGAAATTGAAATGGACCAAAAAATTGTATACACTCATTTTTTTGCAACGTTTACCAAATGATTATTTTTGTTGTAGTGAGATCTATTTCACAGGACATAAACAACCCATAAAACATGATTATACAATTACAAGAAACATGTTGCATTTGGTTACAACCACGCTACATGTACTCTATAGTGTACACTCTTGTGTAAATCTTCCGTTACACTATGCAACATGGCATCATTGTCCCTTTTGATTTCCTTCAACAATCTTTATCATATCTAGCATAATTGATCTCCTTAACATGCTTTCTCCTTTTTATTATCATATATTTGTCTTTTGAAAAAAAGAAAAAAAACTACACAAAATCATGAAAGTAACAACATTATTCTTATTTTAAAGAGTACATAATATTTTTAACATCCGCCGAAGTCCCTAAGTGAAAAATGGCTATTTTCCGGGACATTTCCGGCATGACGTAGCCCTAGAGTAAGTGACACGTCACCAGCAGTCGTCTTCCCAAACCTTATAAGCGTAGATTCAATATCAGCATTGGTGTTGCTAGTCCCATAGTCAGATAATCCAACAATTCTGCCTTGGTGGCACATGTCGGATTCGTGGAAGGTGGAAGCGGTGGCGGGAGTGGTGGTGGAGGATAGAGCGTTGGTATGTTTTGCTTGGTTTTGTGAGTTGCACTGTCTATTTATTGCAATTAATGAAGGGTCATTTTCAGTGACATAGATTTCTGATCTTTTGCTAGATGAAGTAAATGTGGGTGGTGCTGCTGTGGCTGCCGCCTCTGTTATGGCGGAGGCGGCGGTGGGACTGGTGGTTTGGTCCCCTTGTGCCTCTTCTTTAGCCTCTTGTTGGTACATTTCTTCTACCATTGGTTTCCACAACCGGACCCTAGCATTAATGAACCAGTTTGAGACCTGAAATTAAGAACAAAACAAAAACTCGTGAAATCATAACAGTCAAGAATTAATGCACTTTCATTGACAGATAGATTAAAATTATTCAGAGGAATTTAATGATGTTATTTTAATGTCTCCATTCAACAGAAATTAACCGCTGAAAAGTAAAACCTAATCTAATACACCCACCAAATTGATCCCAGTCTAACTAAGAATGTGTTGATTTTTGTTGTCCCGAACTTGTTGTCCACAACACAATTTTATACTTCGGAACATAGAGAATGAGAAGTTGTCAATACGTAATGTTTTGAAAAATGTGTTGTCACCGTTCATGTTGGAATAACCCTGGATTAGGGTTCTAGCAACGATGATACATGGTGATTCTTGAAAAGTATCAAGGTGCACCCCTTTTGTCTTCGAGTCGCCATTCACGACTCTACTAGGCTCTGTTTTTCATCATATGGAATGAAAATTAGCAAAAAAATATCAAGTATGATGATTGATGGTGATTCTCTACAAGTATCACAATCTACCATCTCATTTAAAAGCTTAAACGGTTGACATCAAGACGTCTTTCGTGTCTAGATTGGGTTTTTTTTTTCCCATTAATTGCAGTGAAAAATAACAAAATATATACAGTATGTTTTCGCTTAAAGTACAGATCAATTACTGTATGTGTTTAGTAGCTTTCAATGTGAATCTGATGGAGGGGAAAGAGAGAGAAATTAAAAGTGAAAAATCTATCTTCTGTACATTGCTCTGCACTTACTATTCACAGGATTTTGTCTATCCATATTAGAGGTGTAACGAAAGAAATAATAAACAGTTTGGCTTTTCTTCAACAGTAAGACATTTATAACTACTATAGTATACATCGTATAAAGCTGGCCTAAGATTCCCAAATTCTCATAGCTAGCCCATCAATCTCGTGGATTGAATTAATACTTCTTTTGTTAAGTTTTGATGCTTAACAATTTGGGCTCAACGATGCAGCCAAATTCTGTAAATCTGTCTCTAGCCCAACTAGAACGCAACCCGGCAGCCTAATTCGCTTATTTCAAAGGATGAGATTACAACACGTGGATTGACTGTGACCTTTGGATGCTTCTAATTATTTGTATTATTGGCTTGACTCTTTTTATTTGCTTCATTGCTTTGAGATTATTCTAGGGTTTTCACTTCTCTTGCACTCTATGAAAACATTTGGTTTTCGCATGTAATCTTTGTTCCTAGATGTTTCTTGGTGAGATCTAGTGTTGATTAAGGTTTGGGTTAGTGATTTTGTTCTTATTGTGGACAGTAACCTTTGATTACTTTGTGTAATCGTATTTGAGGGTTTTTGAGAGAAAAACTGGGTCTGAGGGCATATCCTTTTTGGATCTGTTGTATTGATAAATTTGTTAGTTTTTAGTGGATTGAAGCGATAATCACTTCGATGTATGCTCAACGAGTGACTAGCCCTAATTTGGATGAACATCTAGGCATTAGGGCGAAAAATATCTAGTGTTCATTTTTATATTCCGCGTTACTTTGTGTTTTGGGGCTGGTATAATACCAACATCTTCCATATAAAAGAATTTTTTGGGCGTCAATTTAAGTTTGCGAGAGTAAGACCTTTAATCTTATTCTCCAATGTAATGTCGAGAAACATTAGAATTAGCTCTCACGTTTAAAGTGAACTTTTATGAGAATTCAGGGCTTAACTAATAACAATTAATTGATACCTAGAGCGACGCCATAAAAAAAAATCACAAAAATAACTTCAGCGTATTGTATGAGAATTCAACCTATAATAAACAAGATTTTAATTTATCTACTGTTGTATTATGCATGCATCTGCAAGAGGATAAGGTGATTATTAAAAGGAGCATACTACTCATATAGGGAATTTTGACTGGAAATGTTGACGGACGACACTTGGCGTACATTTATTGGAAGATGGAAATTTTTTTGAAAAAATACGTGAATCACAATTCGCCACGTCAACTTTCTCTCTCAAAACTTCTGAGTAGCTTAATTCTTATTAAAAAGACTGACCTGGTTTCTTGATAGACCAGTCTGTCGAGCCCACAGCTGCTTATCTGCAGCGCTTGGATACCTGAGAAAGAGTCCAGAAAAGAAAAGGACATTA
>CAIGRH010252874.1:0-14162 GCA_903798295.1 Fraxinus nigra | reverse complement strand
AAGACATTGAGATGAAATGTTCAGAGACATGACCTAACATGTTACTAACGGTCCACAAATGAAATAAATTTCTCTCCAATAAAAAGGGCAAAGGCATTGAGAGGACTGAGGACCCGAAAGTTGATGAAACTAGATGGGTCGGGTCATGTGAGTCCACTTAAATGACCGACTAAGATATCAACCCGAATGAGGTTTCCAAGGGATTTGCATGTAAATTCCATTGTGGTATATCCACAATAGGTAATTCAAAAAATACTTATATTTATACCATAATTTTTGTTTATTGCATCATATTTTCATTGTAAAGAAAATCTTTAACATTCATTGTCGCACTTATGTTCTCAATATATTTTTTTGTCACGTTCTTATCTCAACATTCCATTAATTAACATATTTTGCATCTGGTAACGGTTCTCGTCTAAAAAATCGGTTTGGAGGGAATAAAAATATTTATTTTCCCTTCACTCTTACTTAAAATAAAGAAATACAAAAATAAACAAAATATTTGCCAATAATTTCAAGACACGTAAACAAAATACTTGGATAGAAACCATCTTCAAGCAAATTTTAGGACAAGAATGCAGGGTAGGGTAATACAGAATGTTGGGCTAGATATTTGGAGGCCCAAAAGAATTTATAAGACTTAATTTTCTCTGCTCTACCTCTGATTGGACACCAACTAAATAACGGGCCGAATTCACCTTGACCCACTTCTTGAAATTTATGGCGAGGGAAAACTTCACAATTAAGGCATTAACTATGCACAATTCAAAAATCAGATTTTAAGTTTAATTAATGTAAAAATCAGGTATTTATTTATTAATTAAATATAATAAAATCACAATTATATAATTAATGGTCGCATGTACATAATCATATTTTACAACTTATTTATTGATCACGTATTAAATAATTAATTGATCACAGATTAATTCGAGATCACAAATAAAAAAATTTATAGGTTACATTTTATTTTATTGGTCACAGATAAAAAAAAATTATAGATCACACTTTATCAATCAATCACATATTTTCAAATTTATTGTTCACAAATTATCGAATTTTAATGTCACAATTTATTTTATTGGTCACAGATAAAAAATTATAGGTCACAATTTATCAATCAATCATGTATTTTCAAATTTGTTCACAAATTATTGAATTTTAATGTCACAATTTATTTTATTAGTCACAAACAAAAAATTATAGGTTACAATTTATCAATCAGTCACGCATTTTCAAAGTTATTGGTCACAAATTATTAAATTTGAAGGTCACAATTAAACAGTTGGTAACATGTAACCAAATAGTGCGTCACATACGACCACCACCTACACTACCACCGTCGTCGACACCACCGACTACACTGCACCACCACCACCAACAAACTCGTTACCACCAAATCCAATCGACCGCTAACAAAAACCATGACAATCAACTCTATCAGATCTCTATCTACCAACAATCATCACCCCGTCGTCGCTACAGATCCAACGCCAACCCCATAATCGCTGCCACCGCCACAATAGCACCACCACCAACACCAACACCAACACCACAAAATCACCACCAACAAAACCGTCACCACCAAATCTAACAAAAGAAAAACCTAAACTTGCCACAACCTCCATCCCTATCTCCGCCACTAGATCCACCACCATCCCCGTCGCCAACAACAACAAAGACATCACCACACCACAACAACCACCCACCACAAACTCACCACCACCTCCAACCCCGTCGTCGCCGCCAGCTAAGCCATCACCCACCAACAAAATCAACAAGTCCGCCACCACACAAACACCATCCACCTCCACACAAAACACCATCCAACGATCAAAACCAAAATAAAAATCAAGCAGAGCTAACAAAATCATCAAGTCCGCCACCACACAAACACCATCCCACCTCTATACAAAACACTATCCAACGATCAAAACCAAAATAAAAATCAAGTAGAGCCATGGGCAACACGTTCACAGCGTCGCCATCTCCAAGTTGTACCATTGTCGCTACCGCGCAAACCATGGCCACAAAAAATCGTCAAAGAAACGCGACAAATCGGAGAAGATTTTAGATCGCCACCCTTACAATTTCGTGCTCGGAGGTTCGATCTCTTCATTAAGCAACGCGATGCTGCTTAAGTGGTGGCGACGGCACGATTTTCACGACGAGTGCTCTGACGGTGACATGTGACAAAGAGAAAGCCATGAGAAAGAGATGAAGAAGATGTGGAGGAAGAGTGAAAAGAATGAAATAAAATTAGGGTTTGTAATTGAATTGGGTGAAAACATTTAATATATAATTATTATGTAATACCTGATTTTTTATTAAATAATTTTTAGGTCTGATTTTTGAATTTGTAAACTTAAATGCCTAGTTTTATGTAATTTCCTCTTATAGCGACCTATTCGCTTTAGAGCTCCTCGGGCTTTTGCTTTAAAATACAATTGACTATAATACTCGGATGGGCCCATGCTCGAGCAGATGGGTTGGGGCCACAGAAAATGGGTCCAAGGAAGGATTGAATAATTTTTTTTTATGGATCAACCAATAACAACTAGGGAAAATTACCTCAAACCCTAGGTATCAAGTTTAAAATTTATTAATCAAGGATTAAATTTTTTTATTTCGCGTGATAATTAGTTTTTATTGGGTTAAATATATTATAATAACGTTATAATACAAATATCTAATAAAATCTGTTTCATTTTTAAATTTTTGTCATCTTCTGTCTTCCATTGTCAACAGTTTTTGTGTGTGTGTGTGTGTCTCTCTCTCTCTCTCTACACACACACACACACACACACACACACACACACTTGTTTTTTAGGTATTTTTGTTCTCCGTAGATAATAAGTTGAGATTTATAATTCATTATTATCGATTGTATTTTAGATAATACATTTGACTACAGATATGATAAAATAACTATTTTTCTTCTTTAGATTATTTTGTTGTTTCTACATTTTGGTAATAATGTCATCTTGTTCCGGAAAATTAGATTTGTGTGAAAAAGACTTTGGTCCCAATACATTGGAGGTGATTTCTGATTGTGACGATGTCACTTAATTGTTCCAATGTTGTTGGGTGTAAACCATGGTATGCGGAGGTGGAGGTCACATTGAAAGATGTCATGAACTTTACAAAAAGATGCAACAAAAATTTCCAATTTTGGTCACAAAACAAAATGTATTCTACAAATAAACCCACAAAATCATTGGAGACACTAAATTGTCACATTTGTTTGCATTGCATCAACATATACAGGGACAGACCCAGCATCAGGCTAGCCGTCGCGGTCGCCCATGCTGGGTCTGTCAGAAACTTCAGACGACCGCCGGGCAGGGGCTGGGAAGAAGATGAAGAACAGAAGAAGGAGGGGCTGCTGGGCTGCTGTAGTGGACGGGGAGAGCTGGAGTTTTCAAATTTTTTGGGCCTCATTTAAAAAAAAAAAAAAGCCCAATTGATTAGCCCAATCCATGGCCGGTTTTGCTTGAATTCTATTTAGGCAATGGCCTAAATCCAATAGCCACAACATTTAACAAAACCAATTAACCAATCCAATTTACAAATATCCATTTCTGGGCAATGGGCGACCTCGCGACGAGGGCGATTGTTGGCGAAAGTCCATACCTGGTTCTTCGTTCTCTAGTTGTGCATCTAGTCCCACCATTGATTCTAACCGAGCAGGATTGTATTGAAATATATTTTCATATGTATATACTTTTTATATTTTAGTACATTTATATATGTATCGAATTATATTTTCGAGTATTACGATAGTAGATTGTCTACGGTCATCGGTCAACGGTCNTCTATTTAGGCAATGGCCTAAATCCAATAGCCACAACATTTAACAAAACCAATTAACCAATCCAATTTACAAATATCCATTTCTGGGCAATGGGCGACCTCGCGACGAGGGCGATTGTTGGCGAAAGTCCATACCTGGTTCTTCGTTCTCTAGTTGTGCATCTAGTCCCACCATTGATTCTAACCGAGCAGGATTGTATTGAAATATATTTTCATATGTATATACTTTTTATGTTTTAGTGCATTTATATATGTATCGAATTATATTTTCGACTATTACGATCATTAATTGTTTACAGTCATTGGTTAAGGGTCAACGCCCTAACCGAACCAAATTCCTGGATTCGTCCCTGAACATATATCAAGGTTTGTATAAGCTATTGCATGATCCGTGACCATTGTTTCAAAGTGTGTGACCAGTGCATGTATTTGTGACCAATGCATAGAGTTTGGAATTTTGTGTGTATTGTATTCAATTTGTGATTGAATCCTTTGTTTTTTTTTTTTTTTTTTCAGATTTGTACTACATTGGGAGCACACAATGACATTATTCGAGAACTAAAATTTATAAATTTATTGTCTTCAGGGGGCAATAATACAATTTTTTTCAACATATTGTGATATGACAATTTGTGTTTTTTTTTTTTATGAGCACCAAAAATAATTCCTCCTAAAATATTGAAAAAATAATGTAATATTCCTCTTCAATATTTTTTAAGTTGAGTTGTGTTTCTTTAGGAATATCAACATATTTATTTATATTAAATTTGTGTTTTCTTCAAGAACACAACAGGATATATATTCTTAAAGAATATAAATACAATACTCTATAGGAATATTGACATTAATGACTCGTTTTACCTTTCGAATTAAACAATATAATATTAAAATTTGTGCTCTAAATGAGCAACATTGTAATATATATTTTTTTTGAATATTTATACAAAGTTTTTTTTTTCGAGAACATCAACACCATATTCGTTTAGGATAAATATAATTTAAGTTATGCTTCTTCAGAAGCTTTGAGTCAATATTTTTTTTCTAAAATATTGAAATTGTAATGACATGTTCCAAACAATGACATGCTCCTTTGGAACATGTAATATTCTAAAAAATATTTGCTACTTCAAGATCACTTTCTATTTTACTATTGTTTTTTTAAAGAGCAATATATCAATATTCTTTTAAAATATTAAAATTCTAATGCCATACTCTTCAGAAGCAATAATATATTATATTTAAAATATAAATTATGTAAAGATTTACGGTCCAGGAACAAAAATATAATTTATGTTAGATTTTACTTCATTATGCAGGAGAAAGTAAAATCTATTTAGAATATTAATAATAGTATGTTACTTCAAGAACAATAATATTTTATAATAGATAGATATACAAGTACTAAATTCATAAACTATATGTGTATTAAAAATTAATACTGTTAATGATTATAATTTTAAAAGGATTCTATCAACTACATACAATTGGCGTGTCAACATATATTTGGTTAGAGAATTGACTGCGGCTAGCCCTAGTGATTATATATTTTAGCATAATTGAGTGCTAATGATTATATATGCTCACAAGTAATATATATATATATACACCTTCGATTTTGTTTGTGATACAAAGATGAATTAAAGTTGAAGTTTCTTTTGAAACACAGATGAAGTATTTCTGCCTTTTTTTTCTTACAAAAAATACTAGACATTAAGTATTTAACAAAATAAAGTTATCGTGTTGATAACATGTTATAAACCAGATAGAAGAAGACAACAAAAGAGAGAAGTAAATAAAATTATGTGTATTATATTAAAAATCAAAGTCTCAGATTTATAAAGAAGAATTAGAGAATACAATGGTAATAAAAACTAGAGCTGAGAGAATATAATTGCAAGAAATAATATTGTGGCGTTACATGTTACATGTATAATTTCTTTAAAATATGAAAAAAATTAATGTAGATAATGTCAAATTATGATAAACTCGGATCATTGACCTAGTCAGCTAATATTGTGACATTTATCTTAAAGTGAAAGTTTGCGTATTCCCAATTTTTTAAACACGTTAAACTCTCTAGTTTATATCTTCTTTGACTCTTATCTTACTAAAAAATCCTATCACTTACACTAAAAGCAAATTACGTTGCTACAGTACTAACTATAGGTTTTAGTAGATCATTTGTTATAAGAAAAATAATATTAATGCTCGTTCATTCTCCAAAAATAAAGTAAGTCCAAGGATGGACCCAACACCCGGCTGGGGGAGTTGAAAAACTAGAGAAGATGATAGTGAATTCTATATTTTAATCATACATCAATACACGGTTTTATACAAGATTTAAGCATCTAGGAAGGTTCTAGAATTGAGCTGCCAGCTAGGACTAACTAACTGTCCTAGTTGGCTAACAATATATGATTCCATTCCTAAAAATAAGGAAATGTAGTGCACAACATTCTTCCGTTTCTAGGAGCTGGTGGATTTTAACTCCCCCCTCAAGGTGGAGTGTGATCAAGCACTCCTAGCTTGTCTCTGAGTAACAGAAATCTTGAATTTGACATAGGTTTAGTCAATAAGTCAGCTGTTTGGTCTGAAGAAGGGATGTAGTGTATTTTCAGTTGATCATCGAGCACCTTGTCCCTTACAAAGTGAGCATCTAACTCAATGTGTTTTGTGCGAGCATGGTATACAGGATTAAAAGCTAACGCACTTTAACTTAAACTATCACACCAGATAATTGGAATTTGTTGCTGAGATATTCTCAATTCTTCGAGTAGAGACTGGATCCAAGTTACTTCTGTAGCACTGTGAGCTAAGGCTCTATATTCAGCCTATGTGTTGGACCTAGCGACCACATGCTGCTTCTTAGAACACCATGACACCAAGTTGTCTCCAATATACATGCAATACCCAGCAGTAGACCGTTTATCATCAGGACAAGAGGCCCAATCAGAGTCAGCAAAGGCAGTGATATGAAGACTGTCATTCTTCTGTATAGTTATTCTATGATATAAGGTACCTTTCAGGTATCTAAATACCCTCTTAAGTACCTTCCAATGGGAGTCAGATGGTGCCTGAAAAAACTGACTTAGTCTATTCACGGAGCATGTTAAGTCTGGTCTAGTGTGAGCAATATATTGGAGACCACTTATTGCACTTCGATACATAGTAGGATCCTTCATTGCTTTTCCTTCATTTTTAGAAATTGGTTTCCCTACAACCATAGGTTTTAGGCTAGGCTTTAAGTTTTCATAACCAAACCTCTTTAGTAATTCCATTGCATATCTGGTTTGCTTCATATAAAGCCCAGCTGCATCTCTCTGAACTTCAATTCCCAGAAATTTGCTTAGCTTTCCTAGGTCTTTAAGTGCAAAAGTGAAGTTCAATTTGTCAATAAACTCCTGTAGCTGTTGATTGTTATTGCCAGTTATCACTATATCATCCACATAAATCAAAGCAAATATTATATCAGTCCCTTTTGCCAAGAAAAATAATGAATTGTCTGCCTTAGACTTCCCGAAATTCCACTCTAACAAGGTGTGCTTCAGCTTATCATGTCAAGCTCTTGGGGCTTGCCTTAAGCCATATAAGCCCTTATTTAGTTTACATATGTAGCTAGGGTGCTTCTTATCAATAAAATCCTGAGGCTGATCCATATAAACCACCTCACTCAAGTTGCCATTTAGAAAGGCATTGTTTATATCTACTTGTCTAATTTCCCAGTCCCTTGATATTGTTAGAATGATCTTCAAGGTTGAAGCCTTAACAACAGGGCTGACGGTTTCACTAAAATTGACTCCTGGAGTTTGCAGAAAACCTTAGCAAGCAGTCTGGCCTTGTGCCTTACCACTTTCCCATTTGAGTCATATTTCAGTTTGAAAACCCACTTATTGCCAATGATTTTCATTCCTGCTTCAGGTGGTACTAATGTCCAAGTATTATTTTCCATGAGTGCATTGTATTCCTCCTGTATAGCACTTTTCCAATGGCTGCTTAACAGTGCTTTATCAACATTCACTGGTTCAGTCACTGCCAGTTCATCGACTACTGGCTTGTATAGATTTTTGGCTTGAAGATACCAACCTTACTTATGGTAATCATTTGATGTCCATGATTCTAAATTATGATAGGTTCTGGTAAATTTGTTTCTCCTGTTGCAATTTGAGTATTACTTTTAGTTGGCTGGGCTTCTGATGTTTCATTACCTACCATTGTTTGCTGATTCAGCTCATCACCCTGATATTCCAACATCACATCTCCCCTAAACTCGGTTCCTATTTCTCCATCAGTGAAGTCTGCTGCATGGTCACCTTCAGGCTATATTGTAGAGCCATCAGTTGCATTTTGAGGTATAGTATTATGGCTTGGATCAATGAAGGGACGATAACTCATTGTGGCATCACAAGTTTAGGATTGAACTTGTTTATTTAGAAAGCCTGATTTGAATGGGAAACCTTGCTTATTAAAGACAACATGCCTAGAAATGTAAACTCTACCACTTGAACTTAGACACTTATAATCCTTGTGAGAATCACCATAGCCAAGATACACACACTTTTGGGAGTGAAAACTAAATTTGTTTTTCTGATAGGGCCTAAGGCATGGGAAGCAGGCACAACCAAACGTTTTAAGCTGTGTAAAATCGAAGCTTTTGTTGAACAAGGTTTGATAGGGTGAACTTTGATGAAGAACAGAGGTAGGCAACCTATTAATTATAAAAGTAGCTGCCTTAAAAGACTCCTACCAATAGTAGAGAGGCATTTGAGCTTAAGCTAAGAGGGTCAGCCCAGTTTCAGTGATGTGCCTATGCTTACGTTTAGCTTTACCATTCTGAACAGAGGTGTAAGGATATGAATGTCTAAGTTCAATGCCAGATTCCATAGCCATTTTGCTGAAATTCCTGAATTCACCACCCCAGTCAGATTGGAGTGATTTAATTTTCCTATCTAGTTTATTTTCTACAAGGTTTTTGAAGTGAACAAAGATGGTTGGTTAAAGCTTCAGACTTATGTTTCATTGGATAAATCCATATATATCTGCTATGATCATCAACAAAAATTATATAGTATCTATGTCTAGTGGTATAGTTTAAGGGGGCTAGTCCCCAAACATCAGTATGAACAAGGTCTAAAGGATTCGAAGCATGTGAAAGTGAAGTGTTAAATGGAAGCGCATGTGATTTATCAACTTTGCAAGACTCGCAAAAAGTAGGAATCTCATTAGACTTAAAAGGTTTATTACAAGACTTTAGAACCTGACTCATAACATAGTTTGAGGGGTATCCTAGCCTTCTATGCCAGAGATTAAGTTCAGACACTGAAACTTGTTGAACCAAGGGAAACTAATCATCATGAGATTGGGCTGTGAAATAGTGATGGTTATTTTAGAGGTTGGACTCGATTATGGTGCTTTCTGATTTGAGGTTAGGCAACTGCAGCTGATACAATCCATCCTTAAGTACTCCTTGCAGTAGAGTTTTCTTCGTTTGGAGGTCCTTCACAACACAATAGATAGGATAAAATTCCATAAAAACACTGTTATCATTAGTGAGTTGAGAGACACTAACTAAATTCCTCTAAATTGTGGGAACATGCAATAGTCTGTTTAAGTCTAGTGATTTATTTGTTATAGTGTAAATCTTTCCCTTTCCAATATGTGCAATGTGAAGCATATATCCATTACCAACAAGCAGTCTTTCTTTTCCTTCATATCTTTTCAAAATATTCATGTTACCTTTATCAGTTGTCACGTGATTACTCGCACCAGAATCCACAAACCATGCTGGATCCTCAAGAGTTCTAGGTGTAGCTATATATGCTGATGGTGCTGAGTTGAAGTTCCATTGCCCAATGTTAACTAGTTTGCTTCCCATATATCTTTCATCATACCTATTATAACACCAGCTTACAGAGTGGTTGCTTAAACCACAGATTTGGCATGGACCTCTACCTTCATTTCGCCTGCCGCTTACAGCTCTACATCTATCTCTTGTTCTACCGCTGAAGTTTTATGATCTTCCACTGTTAGTGCCTCTATAACCTGTGCCAAATCCTGGACCAACTCGATGAGCCAACTGAACACTTGACTAGTTAACATGGAGTGATGTAAGATTGTTCCTCACTTGATTCAGATGTTCAAGTCTACTCTCGAAGGTCATAAGTACAAAGGAAAGCTCATACCATGATATAGTTTCTCTGCTATTTATCTGAACCACAATGGGTGTGTATTCCTCATCCAAACCTGATAGAACTTGTGTAATTAGGTCACTTTGATCAATGATTTTCCCTGCTATTTCCAAATTATCAGCTAATTATTTGATGGTAGTCAAGTATTGATCCATTATCGTAGATCCTTTCTTGGTTCTTTGCAGTTCACCTGTGAGAAACATAACTCACGATTTGTTTAGTACGCCAAAGCTCTCCTCCACTACTACCTAGAGCTTGTTCGAGCTGGTACAACCCATAACCTTCATTGCTATCTCTGGCGTCATGGATGAGTATAGCTAGCCCATAAGGAGTTGATCAGCTGAAATCCATTTAACATACTCAGGATTTTGAGTCATCTCAACTGCTTCTCCCTTACCAACAGTTGTTTGAGTAGCTAGGAACTCCGGTGGACACTCATTTATGCCTAGTAGGTATCCTTCAAGGTTATGCCACTTGATTATAGGCATTGTCATATGTCTCCATAGCAGAAAGTTGTTCCGTCAAGCTTGACTGCAAGTGTTTGAGTAATATTCATTCCTAGAGATAGATTCTGGCCAACAGCTCCCTGTGTAGTTGCTTGAGCTGTGTTGAATACATATTGATTTTCGGATCCAGTGTTAGCAATTTTTAGCTCTGATACCAAGTTGAAAAACTAGAGAAGATGATAATGAATTCTATATTTTAATCAGACGTCAATACACGGTTTTATACAAGATTTAAGCATCTAGGAAAGTTCTAGAATTGAGCTGCCAGCAAGGACTAACTAACTGTCCTAATTGGCTAACAGTATATGATTCCATTTCTAAAAATAATGAAGTGTAGTGCACAACATTCTTCTGTTTCTAGCAGCTGGTGGATTTTAACTAGGGACGCGGCCAAGCCCAATTTTGAGCAGAGGCAAATGAGGTCGGTACCTCAGGCCCAATTCAAAAGGGGCCCTCAAATTTTCATTTTTCTTTTAATTAAATGAAAAAAATCAGATTTAATGGTTAATTTCTTCTTTCTTGTCTACCCTCCATGAGTGCATGTGAGAGAGAGAGAGAAAGAGAGAAAAAAAAATCCAAAATCCACTGTACCTCAACTCGTCGGAGTGGTTGAGCATCCTACAACTGTCCGCCATTGTCAGCCGCGCCATGCTCTCTCTCTTTCTTGTGTGTCCACCCCCGTCGTTATGTAATATGATTTCTATATTTCTATGTATATATTTATGTTTCAAAATGACTTATACATGATTAAAAGTTTATAGATGCATTTGAAGTTTTTATATGACTTCATCAGTCCATCAGCTATATCATTGTAAAGAGCTAGGAAGAAGCAAAATTAATCTAGGGATTCCTCATTCTTGTAATAATACTTAATGGCTGGTGTGATTAATTTTGATTTAGAGATGTATGATTTATGTAATGGTTGCTGATTGATCTTGTGAATTGGGATGAGCTACTTTTTTTGTAGATTTTTGAGTAAAAATTGGTTCTTGAAGATAAGAAAGGCACATGTCCTAGTTTGGCTATTTGGGTTTTCTTGGAAGTGGGTGAAATGTGGTCTTTTGTTATCTTTAGTTGATTTTCTAATACAACTCTGGCTTCATTTAACTGATTCTGGGGGTTTAGGATGGAGTAAGATTGGAAGTGAGGGACTATTTGACAAAGTTCTATAGGAAGAGGTTAGGTGGAAATTGAGATTTGGGGGTGGATTTGTTTATTCTAGGTTTGTTAAAGATCGAACTTGGTTGTGATAGCTTGAAGTCAGAATCTTGGGATGTTGCAAAATTAAAGAGGGGGAGGAAGAAGAAAAATGGTGATGCTGTGGAAGAGATGGGATGTTGGAAGAAAAATTAACCATGCCGTCCTTGGTCCGTCTACAACTGCAAGTCGCGCTTCAAGGTCATCAGGTGAATCAGTCGACGGTCGACTGTTGGCTGCTGGCGCTGGTATTGTCAACAGTGTCGTCTGCGGTTTGCGGTCTACTACCTATTGGTAAGTGGTAGCCTGGTATCATTTTTGTGACTGTAATATTCTAATTGGATTGGTTCATTGGTTACATCTGTAAAATGATTTGCTTATTTTACAATTTGCTTAATCTCCAATTTTTCTGTTTCACTTTAGTCAAGTTGGAGAAACAACTTATACCTATGTTTGGGAAGGGAAAAACTATTGAAATCTTGGACTCGTGTTAACTAAAATTTGAACTTTTGACTGGCATAGATTAGCATTAGAATAGATCTTCTCTTGTGGTTTGGATAAAGTACTGGGTCATCCATGTACATGAAAATATAGAATTTCTTGATTGTAATATAATATTCCATATGTTGTTTATCTTATTGTTGTGAATGATTGTGAATCTGATTGTTGTGAGTAGGGTGTGAATCGACATGGTTTAACCTTTTTATTGATTAAAAAGGGTAAATTACATAGCTTAAGAAAGAGTGATGGTGTCGTGGTTAATGTGAACTTTTGATTTCGGACTTGTAAGATGCGACGGTGGAATAGGGTGTAATTCCATAATTTTCATTGATTTTCTACTTCTCAAGTAAGCAATGGCTTGCTCTAACTTGATATTGAATATATCGAAAATGTTTAAAGCCTTGCTGGCTTATATAATTGTGGTCTAGTCGGCTTATATGAATGTTCATTGTAGCCTGTAGGATTTGATTAATGTTTTGGCCTCTAAAACAGCGAGACGAATAGTATTTAACTGATTATTTGAACTCTTGTCGGTTTTGTTACTTCATAATATAAATATTTTGTTCTTTATATTTGTTTGTTCTACTGTCCAGTGTTAAGTTAGCAATACATTGCATAATACAATGTTGGATTTTTCATTTATGTTGGTTCGGAGGGCCCAATTTTGGGATTTCGCAACGGGCCCCGAAATCACAGGACTAGCATTGAGCGCGGTAGCATGTGCTGGGCTTTGCTGGACTGACCGGATTGGGAGTTCACTTTGCCATCAGCATCTGCTTTGTTCTTCTTCTTCCTCCCACCGCTGCGGCGTTGCCTTTTTTTTGGTTTTGAAGCCAATGCGGCCCATTTAATTCATATTTTTTTTGTAATTGGATTGGGCAATTTTGGTTCCATTCCTTAATTATATAATATATAGGTTCTCCTTCATTTCGGTGTCGTGGTAGGAGAAAGTGTATAGGAATATAGCAAAAGAGAAGAAGAGAAAAATTAAGGTTTGCGTGCAAATCGGTCTGAATTTAGCCTAAGGCCTACATTTCCGATAGGAGAGCTAAAGGGGAATTATGTGATGCCTTAATCGGAGCTTGAAATTGCAAGGTCATTTTCTATTGCCCTTATCTCTTTGTGTCTATCTATTTACTGTGTTGGGGAGAGGAGAGACGAGGATAAAAGTGTGGAATTTGTATGCAAGTGGATGTGTGGAAGCGTGGCAGTAATACGTCAAATTATAATTTTTTTTTCCTTGTTAAAGTGTTGTAATGTGTGGTCATTCCAAGATGGATTAGATAAAAAATGGGAATATTAATCTAGATTGGATGTGACGGTGATTGAGGATAATTAATTGTTACAACTTTATTGGGCTATTTTCATTTGGATATCTTTGTGGTCAAATAGAAACCTTCCAACTGCTTAGCCACAAGAAGATCAAAGTTTTCCTCAAATCAAATCAAGATCAAGCCAAAGTCTTCGAAGTACAAACCCAAGCTCCAAAATTCAAGCGTCAAACAAGTGAAGTTCTCGATAAATTAAATTCTCAACAAATCTCGAAGCCTAGGATTCAAGCCACGTGGCTCCTTATCTTCAAACACTCAGATCATTAATCAGAGGGTTTTGCAATTTTTGCAATTACAAGAAGATTCCTATCCATTTGTATTTTTCAAAACTCTCGTTCAACAGAAAAGGCCAAGAGTTTGGCGAAAAATTCTATTTCGGGCACCATCTCCAGTGGCAGATCCTTATCTGGATCCCCTCATACCACTTCTCTGTAGAGGTGGGGAGACTATAGTTCCTTTGAAGAATCACTTGAGCCAGGGATGGTCACGGAGGCGACCTCGTGCTCAGATGATCGAATCCAACAAATGGCTTTAGTGATTGAAAAAATGACGAAGTCACTAGAAGAGAAAGACATACAGGTTGCTGCACTCATGCACAAGCTAGAGCTGCAAAATCTGCCGAAAGA
>CAIGRH010252860.1:0-12137 GCA_903798295.1 Fraxinus nigra | reverse complement strand
GTTGTGCTTGAACCTACCTACCAACTAAGTTTTTTACCACAATAATTACAACCTACTTTCCAAATATCAACTCCATTTTGAACCCTAAATTTTTTACGCGTATGTTGTCAACAATCCGATGATTCTTTTTTCGACCTTTTAATCTCAAGTACTTCTTCCTCTTCGATATCCTCCAAATCAATTGGAACAATTTGAGATGCATCGTAGCCAGATAAAGTACTCGAACTATACTTAAACTAATTAATCTTATCACTAGTAGAACTCGACGCGCCACACGGGCTAGCCCCCGCTTGAGCCGATGCCCTAAAATGGGGCTGGGCCCGAGCAGCGGAGCCATGGGTCGCCCAAGCCGACAAATCATTTTGACATTCCTAGCTAGGGCTAAAAGAAGGAAATTATATAATATTAAAATATAAATTTAATTTCATTTTTGGCACTGGACTTTTAGAGAAATCTCAATTAGGCCACTTAATTATAATTTATTGCTATCAAATCACTGAACTTCAATAAAACCTATACACTGTACCAATTGATTTCATCAAATTGTAATTTATTTGCAATCTGAAAACCCTGGGTCATTTTCATCATTTTCCCCTTTAATCAAAGAAGTGCAAGCATAGGGTTGAGACAGAGAGTCCAAACCCTCCGCCGAATAATGGCCTCCTTCTCCTCCGCCGCCAGAGTTACGATGTTCACCTCGACTACTGATTACTGCTCTCGTAAGGCCCACGGAGCCCTACACCATGCGGGCCCTGTTCAGAACATTTCCGCCATTTTCAGGACTCGAAGCACCACTGGCATCGCCATCTCTCCACGTTCTTCATCCTCTCTTCTGACTGGTAAAACACACCAATTACCAAATCTTCTAGTGCCATGAGGTTTAAGAACTTTAATAATTGAAATGTTACTTATATTTGATGAAGTGAACTTTGTGCAATACAAGAGTGATTCATATTTGCATCTATGCGTTCACATGTAAAATGTGTGTATAAATGGAGTGAGGTTATCGTGGAGGGTGATTCGTGGGTTATGTACTAGTTGAAAAGGTTCTCTGTTTGATTAAAAAATTAGTAGAAACTACTTCTACCCGTGGTGATTGTTTTTTGAATGTTCTGAGCTGTAGGTAAATGAAGTCAATCCTGCAGGAGAGGAATGTGATGATGTGTAGGGTTGCATAATGCAAATAAAGACTCTACCCTCACTGTAATAGTAAATATCTGATTATCATAGGTGTACCATTGGACAAGCCCAAGTTTGATTTTCAAACAAGTATTTTCTAATACACACAAAGAACTTGCATACACGGAGATTTTATTGAGTAGATTGATTGCACTGGTTTTTTTAGCTGCCATATAATTGAGACTGGTGGTTGGAATTAAACTGTGGAAAGAACTGACATTAGACAGTATATAATCTTGAAGTTTTCGTTTGCCGAGTTCCAACCCTGACTGCTAAGTCTAGCTTGCAACAGTTTGTATGTGTATTTGGAGTACAAGTAATGGGTCTTCATTTTTGATGTATTTCGTTCGAATAGAATTTGAATAATTGTTACATATTTCATATGATACCCTTTTGTCAGTTTAAGGTTTAAACAATTCATGATCCAAAACAAGTCAAATTGGTGTTAGGGTTTTCTTTTCTTATACTCCTCTTCTGGAATATTCTGCAGCTGCAATGACCACTGAGGCTTCTGCAAAGGTTCTTGATGGAAAATCAGTTGCCAAAGAAATTAGAGATGAAATAGATGTTGAAATATCAAGGATGAAGGACTCTATAGGTGTTGTTCCTGGATTGGCCGTCATTCTTGTTGGGGATAGGAAGGATTCTGCAACTTATGTTCGCAACAAGAAGAAATCATGTGAATCTGTTGGGATCAATTCATATGAAGTGCGTTTGTCTGAAGATTCCTCTGAACAAGAAGTGCTTGAGCATATCTCACGCTTCAATGATGATGCGTCCGTACATGGCATCCTCGTCCAGTTACCTCTACCTCCTGTAAGCGCGAGTATCATCTTTCATTTCTCAAATTTCTGTAGTGGGAAAATGTGACCAATAGATCAATGAAAGATCCATCTAGTAAGAAATATATTTCGTCTCTTTTTAGTATATATTCAATCAGCTCCAGTTTTCTCTTATTAATCTGCCTTAATGCTTGGCTTTTGTCCTATTATAACAAATTTTTTTTGCTTAAGCATTCAAAAAATGAGACTTTAAATATGTCATAAGCTAAGCAAAAACTGTCTTCTATCTTGCAATATGTTTCAATAATTTGGTCACTTGCTTTGATTTGATGTGGGGTATAAGTAATAGAATATTGTCCTTTGCGCATCTTATCTCTGTGTCATTTTGTCTCTTTCTAAAATTTTTGTCATCAAATTGACTTTTCAAACCATCTCTAGTATCAAGTTTCTTTGTATTCCAACAGGTAAAACTTCGCGTTAGAATTTGTTTGCCGAATTTATTCACATGCCGTGAAAATAATGGGAGTGAAGAGTATTTTTTTTATGCACAGCAGATTCACTAGTTTAGGTTTTCTTTTGTTTCCTCACCCAGTATTTTGATTGTTTTTATGTTGGACCAGCATATGAATGAACAGAATGTCTTGAATGCTGTTTGTATTGAAAAAGATGTTGATGGATTCCACCCACTGAATATTGGTCGTCTGGCCATGAGAGATAGAGAACCATTATTTGTTCCATGTACACCCAAAGGATGCATAGAGTTGTTGCACAGATATGGTGTTGTTATCAAGGGAAAGAGGGCTGTCGTTATTGGAAGGAGTAATATTGTTGGAATGCCTGCTGCCCTGCTGTTGCAAGTAATATGCGCATTGCCATCTTTTTAAATATCGATTTTTATAGGCTTAAACATCGGGACTCTAGTACTTGCTACAATTTGACATAGTTCCATTTCAACATTTTGCATGTACTGGTAGAGGGAAGATGCTACAGTCAGTATTGTCCATTCAAGAACAAAGAATCCTGAGAAGATCACGAGAGAAGCAGATATTATTATTTCAGCAGTGGGACAGCCAAACATGGTGAAGGGTAGCTGGATCAAGCCCGGCTCTGTAGTTATTGATGTTGGTATTAATCCTGTCGAGGTCTGATACCTTTTACTACCGAACCCCATTTTAATGTGTATTAATCACTGTTCCCCTCAATCCCTACCCCTGGAGGCTGGAACGCATTATTTTGTTTACCCTCTTCCACTGTAGGTGAATATAACTTATATTGTACATTACAAATTTGACAGGATGCTAAAAGCCCTCGAGGCTATCGACTAGTTGGAGACGTTTGTTATGAGGAGGCAAGCAAGATTGCTTCAGCTATCACCCCTGTTCCCGGAGGAGTGGGGCCCATGACAATAGCCATGCTTCTTTCAAATACTCTGATCTCAGCAAAGAGGATTAACAATTTCATGTAGATCTCTTCTACCTAATAAGACTGCCTAAGGATAAATAATATGATTAAACCTAATTGACATGCATAGAACCTTCTGTTAAGCTTCACCTCTATCCTCTGTTAAAAACTAGATGGGTCTTCATAAGAGACTCAAGCATGCAAGTTGGTTGGAATGATTTTGGCTGGTGATGGTTGTGAGAAGGGAAGCTGGAACTGTAGATCCTGGATGGACCTATTGAGAATATGAAATGAGGACCTGATTCTTCTGCATAGGAAGCTTTGTGTTCTCACAGTAATATTGTACTGTTAGCACATTCTCTCTTATTATTATTATTATTATTATTATTTTGGGTGTAAATATGAGGCTGAGTCTTTACATCCTTTGTATTGATAGTCCTGTTAAGAGATTTCACATTATTTAGGAAAAATTTGGTTAAATTGTTAGCATGACATTTTGAGAAAGGAACTCGACATAAACATGAGAGAAGCAGTATACCTCTTTCAGATATTCATTACAAATTCTATGTAGAGTTGACAATAATCTCACTCTGGTACAAGAAGGGCATTGGAAATGGCATGAAGGGTTAAGTTAATTAAGAGGAATAATCGAAGTTTGATTGATAGTTTCATTATTAATAGATGTGAAGTTCATCCCAGAAACAATTTGTAAAGGATTAATAGAATAATGTCAGTATTCTAGGTGGCGGGAGGTGATTTCATGGAGAGAGAAAAAAAGACTTTGTTTTAAACAATTTCATGATAGGGTGTCATGTGGCATTATGTCAATTATCCTGGCATTGCAGCATGATTCATTTCTAAATGGGCTTCGGCTTCTATCTTGGCTCTGCTTAGTAACGGTTTCAAGGCTCTTTGGTTAAGGTCTCTTGTTAATTATACTGTAAAATACATTTAGACAGATAGACATATTGTTAGGATGGTTACTTCAATTTGCGATCTGGCAGGTAGAATTACAATCATTGTATTAATTGAGCCTTGCATATCTTATAAAATAAAAATGTGAGTTTTGACTTTTTAATAGATTAAGATTAACTATTTCTCGTTGACCATTGAATTAACTATTAAGAATTCGATGAAAATAGTTAATGCCATAAGTGTTTTAATGAACAAGTTTGAGGACTTTAAGTACAACTAAAACAGAGTGAATAAAACTCCTGATAAAAAATTCTGCAATTTCTTGAATTAATAAGTAAATCTACGATTGGGACGAGGGCTGTTGAGCCTAATTATTGTTATCATTAGGAACTGTTTAGGAATTTGTGTTCTTGTAAAATTCTATTGAAGAATTAGAGTTATTGTAAAATTCGATTTTAGCCTAATTTATCTTATAAATGGAGAGCCGTTCTTATACTTTATTATTGTCATTAAAAATGAGAGAGAGAGAGAGAGAGAGAGAGACAGAGACAGAGAGATTTTCTCTTGTGAACATCTTTATTATAATAGCACAAACACGTTTTATGTCTGCTTAAGACTAGGGTTGGGCGTGGGTTGTATTGGATTGGTTTTGAGTTCAACCCAAACCCAACTCAACATGTTTGATTTGACAATAATTCAAATCGAAACCAAACTATTCACGGTTCAAACCTCACCCAAACCAACCAAACTCGGGTTGGTTTGGGTTGGACTGATTTGTATGGACTTGAGTTCAATTTAAGTTGGACCCAGTTATTATTTTGTTGGACAATTTTTTTTTATCGGCCCAATGGTTGAGGCGTTTTTGGTTGAATTTAAACAATTTTTTAAAAGTTTGATACAATTTCAATTTGGATCAATTTCANACATGTTTGATTTGACAATAATTCAAATCGAAACCAAACTATTCACGGTTCAAACCCCACCCAAACCGACCAAACTCGGGTTGATTTGGGTTGGGTTGGGTTGGGTTGATTTGTTTGGACTTGAGTTCAATTTAAGTTGGACCCAGTTATTATTTTGTTGGACAATTTTTTTTTATCGGCCCAATGGTTGAGGCGTTTTTGGTTGAATTTAAACAATTTTTTAAAAGTTTGATACAATTTCAATTTGGATCAATTTCAATTACATTAAAAATGAGATTTGAAAGTACTCAAGTCGATTGAAATTGTATCAATGGCCTGTGAAGTTAAGCTCCATTTCAATAGAACAATATAAAATTAAAAATATTGTAAAACTTGTTAATAGATTATACCATGATCAAATTAAATACATATTAAATTCAATCTAAATACATGTTGAATACCTACATATTATACATATTGAATAAAATGAATTCAACCTACTAAATACTAAAAATGTAAATCTCCTCCTACAATTCAAGCGTTTAGTCAAAAATCATGTTAAAAAATCGAGTTGAGAAGCCAAGACACAAGCAGCAATGAGAGACAAAAGAGACGTGGGGCAGTTGATAATTTTGATCATTAGGTTTTTGATTTTTGGTTTTAAGTACTAATTTTATTTTAATATTTTTTAGTTTATTGGGTTGGGTTTGATTGAGTTTTAATAGATAATCTAGAACTCAACCCAACCCGATCTAAAATTTGATTTCCTAACCTGAACCCAACCAATTGAACTGAAAAACCAATTCAAACCGTTTGGCTTGGGTCACGTTGATCGGGTCAGATTTATTTTTGCCCGACCCTTCCTAAAACTTGTTATATAATATTATGGGTTGTCTACTGTTTGTTATTGAAGCTATATTTTACAATCTTCACTTTTGACAATTAATGGACTAAATTAGTACATATTTTTGTTAAACTACAGATATGGACTTTGTTGCAATGATTGTCATTTGTTATTTCATTGAATTTTAAAAGAGTGACTAAGGTGACTGGATTTGGAAATGGACAGAAAATGATCAATACATCGTAATAAATATTTTTGTATTAAAAAGATATGTAGAGTTCTATGATGAAGTTCAAAAAGCAATTGAAGTGGACGACAAAGTGGACATCCAAAAAAATGTCGAATTTCATCGACTGGAAAAGGAAAATACTCGTAAATGTAGTAGGTGTGGTCAAAGGAGCCAACCGCCTTACTTGCAAAAATGTTCTACACTAGTTGACACATCATTGGGACTTGAGTTTGTTGAACTTAATCTTGAATTTATGATTTTTTGATACATTGTGATGGTTGTGATAAATTGTCATGGATGGATAGATGGTTTTGATAGAGATATTATGTAATTGTTGAATTTATTCTTTCAATTATAATAGTTATAGATAAATCTTGATAGCTCTATTTTTTGACCCAAAACGACATATGATCATTTTAAATTGTGTCGTTTAAGATTTAATGTTTAGGTATACAAAACATAGTATGTATAGTCGTTCAATATGTACAACACATCTATGATGTTCCAAAATTGTTTTACTAGTTTCACAGTAAAATTGAAAGCCAATGTCAAAGACTGCAGCTTTACTTCAACCCCTTGACCCAATAGTAGCCGCAATTTGTCCAACTTCGGCCACAAATTGTAAACATTAGTTCAAGTTTGCGTTGTAATTTCCTTTCCATTGTAATAGTTTATTTCAATTGTAAAATATATCTGATATTGGTAAGTGTTTAATACGATTCCTCGTCATTTAAATGTATATTTCTATCACTTAAGTTTTTGTTCCACAAGCTATTATATGAGGGTATTAGTCTTTCAAATATCTTTCAAGTTTTCCGGTGTTCATCCCCTGCACCAGTCATTGTAATTTCTTGCTTTCATCAATTGTAATTTCTAGCTTTCCAACAATCAATGATCAATTTACTTTTAATACATCTCAATTTTATGTTGCAAGCTTTCTACAAATTGTAATCAAAATTTCTTTCGTCCCAAAATGGCTGAGAGAAGGCGGAAGGTAGTCTAGTGGAGCAGACTACTGCCGCACGGTTTCCTTTTCTGTGCCAAGAAGAAAGACACCCCGTGAAAGTTGGTATCAGAGCCGCGGCTCACGACCCTCGATAAGAAAGCTATAGATCCATTACATCAAATGCCACAGAAGTTGTTGATCCTCAAAAGAGGAATACGAAACAGCGCGTGTATGCGCTTGATCAGACATTTACTAGGTTGTGCTATGTCGTGGAGGGCCTCAAGGGAAAGTCGAGGTGGCAGAGATGAAAATTCATGAATTACACATCCAACTGGATGAAATCTGAACGGCTTGCGCAACAATGATTGAAGTTGTTGCTATCAATCCTAATCTGCATGATGAAATTGAAGCGTTGAAAGCTCAATTACTAGTACTTCAACGCACGGTTGGCAATGGGTAAGCCCCTGCACAAGAGCATGTTCACAGGCTCAAAATTTTGGAACTGTGTACCTATAGAGGGACACACAAGACAAAAGAAGTCGAGAACTTCTTGTTTGCTATGGAACAATATTTTCTTGCTGCTCCGATCAAAGACGAAGCAAGACAGGTTACAAAAGCTACCATGTATCTTGGTGAAGATGTAAAACTATGGTGGTGAATAAAGTATGCTGATATTCAGCTCAATATGGTTCGAATAGATTCTTGGGATCTCTTCAAGGAAGCGATCAGATCACACATTTTCATAGAAAATGTGGAATATCAGGTTCGACGGGCACTACGAGAACTGAAACATACAAGCTCCATCAGAGAGTATATGAAAACCTTTTCAGGATATATGTTGAGTATTCAAGATATGTTGGAAAAAGGATAAGCTATTCACCTTTATGGAAGGGCTGAAATCGTGGACACACACGGAACTTCAGAGACAGAAGGTTACTGATTTTGGCGTGGCCATGTGAGCCACTGAATGCGTAAGTGACTATCAACTGGAATTGAGAAAAGATAGACCTTCGAGGAATATTCAAGCTATTGACAGACCTTACATACCCAGCTCAAACTCAAATAGGAGAGAGCGTTACTCTTATAATAAGGGAAGAGCCTATCAAGACACCCGTCAGAGTAACTTGCAAGGGAACTATAAAAATGGCCGTAAAGAAAACTATAACGGTAGCAGCAGTAACAACTGGAATAAAGGAAAAGCAACGGAGGGTAGATCTGATGCCACTTCTAAATTGATGTGCTTTTTATGTGAAGGATCCCATTGGGTGGTGGAATATCCTTAGAAAATGATGGTGAATGCACATTGTCAACTAGCGAGTGGCGGAATGAGTTCAAAGCAAGATGTCCCACATCCTAACTGCCATGGCGAGATCAACTCGGAAGAGGATGAGGATGTAGTTGGCGCATTCTCACATCGGTACAATAAACTATCTCACCGAGCTACTGGAAATGGTGATGTTCCCTTGAAAGAGGTAAATATGGAAGATTTGAAGGCTCGCACTTGTAGGGCTAAATGCCTAATGTACATTGATGTGAAGACCAATGGAAAGCCAATCAGGGCTATGGTAGATACTGGTATTACCCACAACTACCTCGCAAGTACCGAAGTGGAACGACTCAGACTTGTTCCGGAGAAAGGTAGTGGAAAGGTTAAAGCAATCAATTTCGCTACTCAACCAATAGTTGGAGTAGTGAAATCTATGTTGCTTAAAGCGGATCCTTTCAAGGGAAGGACAAACTTGTTTGCAGTTCAGATGGATGATTTCAAGCTTATTTTAGGATTGGAATTCATTCGGGATACCAAGACAGCAATTTTGCCCTATAACAATCATTAATGATGATGAGTAGTAAATCGTGTATCGTTACTACACAAGCTGAGAAGATGGACGAGAAGAGTATCTCGGTCATGCAATTTAGTAAGAGTTTCAAAAGGAAAGAACCCTCATTTTTGCGCACTCTTCTATTAGAGGAGATTGAAGAGGCGACTAGCCTATTCCAAAACCTATCAGAAGGCTTACTAAGAAATTTGAGGACATCATGCCGTATGAGTTACCAAAGAGATTGTCACCAAGAAGGGCAATTGATCATGAGACCGAACTTATTCTAGGTGCTAAATCTCCTGCCAGGGCACCCTACCGTATGTCTCAGCCTGCGCTTGATGAGCTTCAAAACAATTGGAAGAAATGCTGAAAAGTAGGATTATCATGTTTACGAAATCACCATATAGAGCTCCCATGTTGTTTCAGAAAAGGCCGATAGTTCTTTTAGAATATGCTACGACTATTGAGCATTGAACAAGATCAGTGTAAAGAATAGTTATCCTAGTTTGCTAGTTCCCAATTGCTTCGACCGACTGAGTCGGGCTAGATACTATACAAAGATTGATCTCAGGTCCGGATACTGGCAAGTTCGAATCAAGAGAGAGATGATACAAATACTACTGTGGTAACAAGATATGGAGCTTTTGAATTCAAAGTGATGCCTTTTGGCTTAACAAATGCTCCGATAACATTTTGTACGATGATGAATCAGGTATTTCACGGTTTCTTGGACGATTTTGTAGTGGTGTACCTGAACGGCATAGTCATCTATAGAGAAACATTGGAGGAACATGTGCAACATGTGAGACAGGTTTTTAATCGAATACGAGAGAATAAACTCTATGACAAACCGTCTAAATGCTCATTCGCTCAGACGTCTATCAGCTTCTTGGGTCACATCATCGAACAAGGTAAAATACGCATGGATTCGAAAAAGGTTACAATCATTAAAGATTGGCAACCACCAAAGAATGTCCATGATGTGCCTTCATTTCTCGAGTCATGCAATTACTATCTAAGATTTGTGAAAGGGTAATTATAAATTACATTGCCACTTATCGAATTGACAAAGAAGGATAATGATTGAGACTAGCATCCCAATGCCAAAATGGTTTCGAAAAGTTAAAGAAATCTATGTGCATGAACCCGGTGTTAGCCTTACCGGATATGACTAAACCATTCGAAGTACATACTAATGATGCTTCAGACTTTGCACTTGGTGGAGTCCTTATATAAGAAGGATATCCGATAGCATATGAGAGCCAAAAGCTGAATCAGAAAGTACAACATTACTCAGTGCATGAAAATGAGTTGTTGGCAGTAGTCCATAGCCTTAAGGGATGGCATCACTATTTTCTTGGATCTCCATTTATTGTGAAAATAGGTAACATTACAGTTAGTCACTTTATGTCTCAACCGAAACTATTAAGCAAACAGGCTCGTTGGCAGGAACTTTTTTCAGAGTTCTAGTGTATCGTTCCGGATCTAGTAATCATGTTGCTGATGCTCTTAATTGTCGGGGTGGCTTGGCCACCATTTGCTCTATGGATGCTCTTTTAGGAAGCATGGTTACCATAAATACAAGTGACTAAATTCAGACATTTTTGGATAAGGACCCAGTTACTCAATATTGGTCGACATCATCAAGTAGGGCAAAACTCGTCAGTCTGGCTTGATGGGGGTCTAGTGAAAACTAATGGAGATCGTCTATATGTCCATAAGGGCGAAGATTTAAGGAAATCATTAATCACAGAGTGCCACGACACAATTTGACAGGACATCTTGGAGAGGAACGTATTTCTGCACTAATACAACGGGCATACTACTGGCCTTAAATGCGGGATGACATTGTAACTTATGTGAAAACTTGTTTTGTTTGTCAGCAAGATTAAGGCATATCATTAGAAAAAAGGCAGGCTTGCTGGAGCCTCTTTTCCTCTCAACTAGACCATTTGAGAGTGTATCGATGGACTACATTATTGGATTGCCAAAAGTTGAAGATTTTGGCACTATCATCGTCGTGGTGGACCGTCTATCAAAGTATGCAACTTTCATCGTAGCGCCCAAGTATGTATCAGCTAAAGAAATGGCTCAACTTTTCTTCAAACACATTGTCAAAATCTGGGGTTGCCTAAAAACATCATTAGTGAACGGGATCCTCGATTTACTAGAATATTTTGGATCGAGTTGTTCAGACTTCTTGGTTCAACTTCAAGCATGAGTTCTAGTTTTCACCTACAATTTGAATGACAGACAGAGTGAAATTCTATGTTGGAAGAATATTTTCGGCATTTTATCTCTACTTTGCAGAAAAATTGGATGAAACTCTTGGATGTGGCTCACGTGTGTTTCAATGCCCAAAAGAGCTCTTACATCAATAAGAGTCATTTTGAGATTGTTACTAACCAGCAATCGTTACTCCCTTATATTATGGATATCGATCAAAGTACCAAGTCTCCTCAAGCAAAAAGCTTCTATCGAGAGTGAAAACGAAACATTGAAATTGCTCGAAGTTGTCTTGAGAAAGCTCAGAAACAGTACAAAAATGTCTGCAAATCTAAAGCGCTATTTCCTTGAATTTAATGTTGGAGATCTGGTAATGGTTAAACTTCCTGATAGAAACTGTTATAAATCGACAAGAGGGAAATATTCAAGATTGGTGCCAAAATATATTGGACCATTACCTATCGTGAAGAGGATTGGAAGAGTCGCATACAGAGTTGTACTCCCTTCATGGTTCAAAATCCATAAGGTCCTTCATGTTGGTGTACTCAAACCATACTTTGCCGACAAGGGTGCAGCATCTAGAAATGAGCCAAAGCGACCTGTGTTTGAACTGAAAAGACCCATAAAAAAGGTTGTTGAAGAGATTCTTGACCATCGAACTACTCGAGCTTCTAGAAAATATCATAAGAGTACTTTGTCAAATGGAGTGAATGCAGCATCGATGAGAATACATCGAAAAGAAAAAAAAGAATTGGAGCCTTCAAACCATTAGTAGAAACATATCATTCATCGATGGCTCAGATGACGTCGCTAAAACAAATGGGGGAAAATGTCAAGGACCGCAACTTTACTTAAACCCCTTGACCCAATCGCAGTCGCAGTTTGCCCAACTT
>CAIGRH010252846.1:0-12744 GCA_903798295.1 Fraxinus nigra | reverse complement strand
CGGTTCTAGACCTAGAACCGAAGATCCGAATAAGAACTGAATCTAAATAATTTTTTTATATTGAATTAATTAAATTATTTTAATTCTTTTTAAATAAATTAGCAAATTAATTAAACAAACAAGCCAAGTTCATGCCTAGCTAGCCAAACCCAACCCAACCCAAATTCTAAATTCTAAATTTTATTTTAATATTTTGGTCTAATTATTAATTTTTTTGTTAACCCAACATTTGTGTCTTATCCTTCCCCTTTGACATTTCTATTCCAATTTCGACTTTTTCCAACATTTGTGTGTTATCCTTCCCATTTGGCCCAACATTTAGACTGCCTGAAGCAGATGAATTATTGATATGGATCACCGATATTTTAATATTAGTATATAATTTTTGGTATTTGTATACATTGAATTAATCTTATTAGACAACTTGTTATTTATATGTTTTTCAATTGATCTATGTTAATCTGTAAAAGCTATGAATGAATATGTCATTAGTTGTATTTATGTAGTGTTGTTGTAATTATTAAAAAAATTAATTATGGTACGTAATCGAACAGAATCGAACGGAACCGAACCCGAACGGTTCCATAATTATATTTGGACCCGACAGTTCCATTTATTAAATATTCGAAAATTTTGGATTGATCGATTACCGAATCGACCCATGTCCAGTACTAATTTTAGTAAGTATTTATATAAAATATAAATAAAAAGCAAATGGACTCAAATTATTGAAGTGATATTCAATTAAGTCATTTCTCTTTCTCAACTTATTGATACATTTATTATGTGGATCCCATCAACTTCCACTAAATGCAATTAATTACATCCCCAAGCAACATAATCCAATTCATTACTGTTCAATAAAAAAACAAACAAATTGATGTCACATCCATGTTATACCACTAATAGACCTTAGACATGATTACCTTTAAATTTGAAAAAAAAAAAATCATAAGCAAACCTAAATTTTCTTATTTTTATTTATGTATAGATTATTCACCATTTTGGACTTGTTCTATATCTTCAAAGCCCATTTCATATTCTCAAATCATTTCAAAAAAACAAAAAAAATCATAGTTAAAATTTCCTAACAAATAGTAATAACTTCATTGTTAGAACACTCGTGCATTTGAAAACTGACTAAAGAAATAATTCTGACAATTTGATGAGAAAAAGTGTTAGCTCTTTATCAAATAAGGCCCCGTTTGAGCCATANGACAGCTTGCTTGAAGAGAAAAAAATCGGTGGCTTTCTTTGTGTTTTGGCTTCTATCTCGTGCTTCTTCTATTATTTTTTTCGCGCCTTTGTGGCCTACAAATCATCACAATTATTTTGTCATTTGTACGTGAGATTGGGGAACAATCGAGGTGAATATATTGGTTGTGGATTGGAGTCATTTGGATTGGTTGTTTGATAGAGAAAGATAACGTAATCTGATCCCAAAAAATATCGTTTTGACGACACTTGAAGCGAGCTTCCGCGATACATACTCATCAAATCTTCCCAAATCTTCCCAATAATTTAGTATAACGTATTACTATGAACTTTGACTGGCCCCGTTTGAGCCATATTTTTTCCTCACTAAAATGAAAAATATGACCGTTATCCATCACATCAACATTTAAATTCAAATTTTCTATCTCTTGTGTGAGCTCCAATAACAACTATATTTTTCATTCTCATTTTAAAAAAAGTTGGCTCAAACAGGGGCTAAGTTTGTCTTCTTTGATTTATAACGTGCGTTCTAACCATTAGAACTCAAAAAGTAAAAATTCAACATGAGAATTTTTTTTTTTTTGAACAAAATACTTATTAAGAAAAATATATTTTTTAAAAATTTTAAGCATTGCTAAACCGTGTTTTTCAGTTTTGAGGGAAGAAGGATTTTTATTCCAATTGATCAAATGTTTTACCAGGTCAATCTTGGCTGCTAAAAGACAGCCTCGAGCCATTGACAAAATCCCAATAGTAAACCAATGCAGCGACGTCGTTTTGCATTTACCTATCAATTCCACTGTCGTTTTGGCAGATCTCCTGTGATTACTTTCCTCTCTTTTTACTTGTCACTGTCCGTCTCTTCATATGATTCCGGGGTCGCCCCCAAACCATCTCTTACTTTTCATCGTCCCCTCGTTGACACCAAGATCAGTTGACAGAAAACTCAAGATCTGTTCAATTAAATCCTCTGTTAACCAATTAAAGGTCAGATCTTAACTTTATTTTTGCTATTTGATTGGTTTTCTTGTAAACTTTTAAGTTGCTGTTTAGATCTGGTATTTCACTGTTTCTGTACAAAGATCGCATCTTTATGATAATTTTTTTTCTGGGTTTGCCTGTCTTCTTGTAATATTTACAGATCTGGTTGGTTGAGTTGAAGACAACGAGTTTCGGTTGTTTTGTTGCCAAAAATTGCTTTCTTTGCTGCACGTAAAAGTAAAAGTTGACCGAATGGAAGAAATCTCGGAGTTGCCGAAAAATGATTCTATTCAAATTAGGGAGGTATGGAATGACAATCTTGAACAAGAGTTTGCTCTAATTCGTGAGATCGTGGATGACTATCCCTATATTGCGATGGATACTGAGTTTCCTGGTGTGGTTCTTCGCCCCGTCAGGAATTTTAAGCATATTAACGAGTATAATTATCAGACTTTGAAGGATAATGTTGATATGTTGAAGTTGATTCAGTTAGGTCTGACATTTTCAGATGAAAATGGGAACTTACCCACATGTGGAACTGATACTTATTGCATTTGGCAATTTAATTTCCGTGAATTCGATGTGAACAAGGACATTTTCGCTAATGATTCAATTGAGCTTTTGAGGCAAACTGGGATCGATTTTAAGAAGAACAATGAGATGGGCATTGATGCAAACCATTTTGCCCAGCTCTTGATGTCTTCAGGAATCGTTTTGAACGATAGTGTGCATTGGGTGACTTTCCACAGTGGCTATGATTTTGGATATCTGCTTAAGTTATTGACTTGTAGGAATTTGCCCCCGTCTCAGTCGGATTTCTTTGATTTGCTCTACATGTATTTTCCCATAGTGTATGATATCAAGCATCTGATGAAGTTCTGCAACAACCTTCACGGTGGTCTGAATAAATTGGCAGAGCTCCTGGAACTTGAGAGGATTGGTATTTGTCACCAGGCGGGTTCAGACAGTTTGCTTACTTCTTGCGCCTTCAAGAAGTTGAAAGATAACTTCTTCAACGGTTCCACTGAAAAGTATTCTGGCGTTTTATATGGACTTGGTGTTGAGAATGGGTCTGAAAAATAAGTAGGAGTCCCCTGTGTATGTTCCCTTCTGTATTAACATGTAAGGCATGGAAATCTCATGTGGGTTGTAAACATTTTCAGAGAGCTGTTGCTCATTAGTTCTGTTGATTTCTTTTTTAACTCCGTCTTCCCTGTAACCAAACCCGTTATGGGTGTTGTAGTTTGAATACTGTAAAATATGGCACCAAGTGTTTCAATAACAGTTTTACCTTTTTCTCAGTTCTTACGTTTCCATTTTGTTTCAGTTTAATATCTTGTTCATGTAGATGAAAAGTAAATAGGCATTCAAAGCATCCATGTGTTTGATTTGTGGTATTCTATATGGCGACTTTTCCGCACCGTAAATGTCTATGATGTTACTTTGAAAATCAATAACTCCTTCCAGTTATTCAATGTGCTTTTTCTAATGGAGTTAATTAGGTGAAAAATGAAGAGGCAGTTGGATTCCCATGTTAGCAGAAACATTATAACCAGAACTGTTCCTGCCCGTGCAAAGTTCCGTTCCACGTTTGTGTAAGAGAGTCTCAACAATGTATTTGCGTATCTGTTTCCCTATCATTGTCATGATTATGGCAAAATAAAGTAACATGAGACCTATGGGATTAAGATACGATAATAACAGCTTCTTGATATATGCAGACACTTTGAGCCAAGGAGGAAGATAAGCAGCTGGAATGACGATGATGTAGACTATAACCTGCTCGGAAAATGGTATACGCTCTTTCTTGTCATCAAGCGCCCCTCGTTTGACCCGGGATTTAATCCCGGGCCAAACAGCTCGGTCCGTATATTTTTATGCTTCGAACTCATATGCAGACCCCCCTCCAATGGGGGGTGAGAGGGGGGTGGGGCATTTGTTTGACCCTCAGGTCAGTTTCTTGGACAGTAATCATTCATGATTTATACTATCTCTCAGGGGGATTGCATGTGTTATTTGCTGCTTTGAATCATGCCTAAAGTAGCTAAGTTTATGATCTTGTTGTGCGTCGGTATGGATATCGTTGATCTCTTCTACTCTTTACAATTAACCTCAAAATGCTATTTAGATTACAAGGCTTACAGTTTGTATTCATCACCAAATTTCTACAAGTTTTTTTCTAAATGCATGTCCTTTAGGGTCTCCATGGAGCTCTTTTCGGCTCTTATGTTCACTGATGGGGTGTCAATTGTGTTAATTTACAAACCTGATAGTGGTTCTTGTGATTTCAAGCCACAAGTTGAATCAGACTTATACCTTTGTTGTGAATTTGCAGAAAAATGTAATGTGGGATTGAGTTATAGTCCTTGCGGTTTAAGAGTTCCTATGGCTTGGAGTTTGAGCGTTTCCTTTTGGGAATGTAACAAATTGAATGGAAAAATCTTCTCTGCGGTTTATGCATGTACAATAACGCAACTGCAATTTGATGAAAAATGGGCGATCTTGAAATTGTGAAGTTCTGTTGATAAATTTGTAGAATCTGGTGTAGTTTGAAGGGGAGGATAATAAGCCCCTGTTTGTCTTCCATTATTTCATAACTATTTTTTTCTTAAACTTATTTTCAATCTCACAGTAAAATATTTTGCACGTAAATCCGAAACATTCTACTACTTTTTAATCACATATTCTCCAAAAAATCACTATTCCAAAACTCATTTTCATTGAATAATAGGAGACAAACAGGGGCAAAGTATATGATACTGTAGTTGATTCTAACGCCCCAGTATGCCACATTTCTGTGACTTCTCTTCCTCCTCTAAACTGGCAAGATTTGATGAATTTTGATGCATTCCTTTTATGACCAATGTTTGGGAGACAAGCACTGTAGTAATTGTGCATAATCGTTCAAAGATATTGGTGGCCTGCTGGATTGTTTTCTGCATAAACGGAGGTGATCTTATGTAAATATGACTGCCAGTTTATCTTTATTGAATTTGAAATTTTGATTTCGAACAGTAGTGAGAATAAACCGCTGAGATGTCAAATATACAAGTCATACAGTGAAGATTTATGATTGACATTGCTATGACTCATAATTAGGAACTGCCATGTGGCATCACAATCAAGTTGTGGGATCAGATCCGAACAAATCAGGAAGCCCTTTTTACAATGAGACCGAGGCCCACGATCCGAGGCCGTGTGCTTGATCGAGGTCCAAGCCATTCCGAGGCTATAAACATTAACCGAGGCACAACCACGGATCTGAGGTCTTTCAGTAGCCAATAACAACTCACGTGCAAAGATTTGCTCATGATGAAGATCTTTATTTGAATGATTGATGTGACCTTTTTGTAAAGTATATTTGTATTTTGTCTTGTCAATGGAAGGACAGTTAGTGCTTTGTAAGGCTAAAAAGTCAACTTGATGGATAAGACATGATGTCATGGCCAAGGGGGTGATGTCACGTGTAATTTGATCCAAAAGTCATCATTTCATTTGTAACAATATAAATACCCTCACCATGTAACATGTAAAGACTAATGAAACTATGCACCTGGAGATATATTATTATCTCATAAGGCAACATTGAATCCATAAAAAAACAATACAACTTGCTCTCATATATATTTGCTACTATAAATCTCGTTCTTATCGGTTGGTGATTATTAGACGACCGTGTCCTATAAATCTTGCCGTGTGTTGTTGAGCCCCTCTTACGTTCAAATTTTTGAGTGATCTTAACCATAGATCTACATTAACGTGTCGGATTTGACTTACGTATGCACGAGTGGACCCGACATCTGTTGAGTTCGTTTTTTGAGGTCAACAGGTTGACGCCGCCCGTAGGAAATCGCACTATAACCACGAACAGTCCCGTGGAAAAAGTTTTTTGAGAAGATAATTTGGGCATCCCCCTTGAAAAATGATTTATTCTTGAGAAAAGAACAAGATAAAGCTCTTAGAGTTAGAAAATATTTGAGTTTTAAACATGAAAAGATACGAGTTCAGAAGAGGACGCCCATCCTAGGCACGTAAGGGAAACTGATGATGAAGTCCTAGTGACTGCAGCTCGGCGACTCGGCGCCGACCCCGCCACCACCATAGACGAGGTGGAAGGAGGTTGGCAGCCCAGCTTACTAGAGAAATGACAACTATAGCAGCCAACATGTGGAGCATTACCAACCAAAACTTGACGATGCAAGAGCTATTGATGCAAATGCAAAGCCATGGAGGCCGTTCAATTCCTCCCCATGCCTCCTCAGGAGCAATACCAACAAGAAAAGGTGCAAAGCCAAAGAGCTCGTCCTTCCATACAAGCTAGAAGGGTAAGCCCCATTGAAAGGGAAGTGGAAGTTGAAGTCTCTTCAAACTACGCTTCTGGCTAACCAACCGAGGCTCCATTCGACATGGAAGGTAACTTTTCTCCAGAATATAAACCAGAACATAGGCCTCAAAGGTCTGTCAGCGTATTTGACAGGTTGAGCCCAGCAGAGCCAAGACATAGGCAACAAAATGAAATACCAGTGCCTAGGAACAGGCCACAGGTCTCACCTCTTGAGATTGGACAACTAGAAGAAAGGCAAGAATATGCCCATCGAGTTGCCACGCCTCGGAATGAGCGTCAAAGGAGGGACGAGTAGGCAGGTAACCAAGCAGGACCTTCTGCACCACCACCCAAGTATGAGGCCGAAGCTAATTATGATTCAGATGGCCCCTAGAGATTTTGTGACTTAGATGTTGATGATGACAACTTGTCATTTTCACAAGAATTGAAGAATGCCCAAATACCAAGCCACTATGTAATGCCCAAAATACCAAAATATGATGGGAGAGGCAACCCGACTAAACAATTAAATAGTTACAAGACACATACGAGTATGAGAGACGCCACCCCGCTATGAAATGTAGAGCCTTTTACTTAACTTTTAGTGGAACAATTGAAATTTGTTATAGCGGAGCATTCGGAGTTGGCCGGAGTTCAAAACCACATTTTTGAAGAGATTATCTAATGATGTGATTGAAAATTTTGATCTTATAATTCAAACGGGATAATTTTACATTATACGAAATAGAAACATAAGGTCGGTCGGGTCATGGAAAGCATCAATAGTCATAACGAATTGAGCATATAAAATGGCAGGATATCAAGTACATTTGTGAAATTCAATAAAATTTGATCGACAGAGGTACCGAGGCTGGTAGTTTTAATTTTTGGTCAATTAGATACCTCATCTACAAAATATATAATTTTGTTTTATTATATCAATAATCTTATTTCTCTCTTCCACATATTATAAACAATTTATATATACCATATAACTTTTTTTATATATTTTCCCAACATATATAAAATAATAATTTTACAATATTAGTAAAAAATTAAAAATAATGTGTAACGTACGTTTAACTTTGATTAGTTTATTAAACCATGAGATCTTTCCAAATGAATGTATTTGACGATAAAATTAACATTTGCCACATTTTCATGTTTTGATTATCAATGAGTTAATAAAATTTGAGTTGCTTTTCATAAAGTCTAGGCATTTCGAAGTGATAAAAAAACATTAAAAATTAAAAATAAGGAGGTCAAATTTATGAAAAGTTACAATTTAGTCCATGTTTGAGTCTCGTTCTTTAAAGTTCATTTTTCCTAAAAATAAATGATTTTGCACGTAAACCAAGCGATTTTCTTACTTAACTAAACATTCTTGGAAAAAAATTACATTTTTATAATCTTAAAAAAAGGGGCTCAAACATGGGCTTGAAGCTTGATGATGTCTTTATGCACTTTGATTAATCTTCACAGAAAGCGATAGTTTGGCGACATGAAAAAGTGCATGGGATCAAAGTGTAACAAGTGATATAGTTTGATCACCGTACGTGCAAAATTTCCAAACTAAAGAATGTGGGCAGCCGTGGTTCTTGGGCTTCTCACCTCCCGTAGTTTACACTTTAACGAAACTCCCAAATCTCAACTTGTAACTGGGGGTAATCCACAGTTCAATGGAAGAAAAGGGCTTTTAAGGTTTTCTTTTTCCTTATTACTCACTCTTAACCTTTTTCAGTAGACAACCAAGCAATAAAAGCATCTTGGGCGCCGCAAATTTCTCACTCGCCGTGAATTCCTATAATTTTATTTTATTAATTCTGTAATTTAATTCGGATTTGGGCTTGGATTTTCCGCATAAGCTGATACAATTCGTGCGCGTACGTGTAAATTAAGTGTCATCAAGTGATGTGCAGTAGAATGTTGGTATTATAAAATAATTCATTATTATAAAGATTAAATAGGGAATCGGAATTCCAGGGAAACTGTAAAGGATTTTCTGCTCTGATTCTTCGTCTTTCTCAATCCCAATTCCAAATTCATTAACCCTATTAAACAGGGATAGAAAATTTGTTTTTGTTTTTATTTTTTAAAAAGATGCTGCGCAGAATGATGGGACGGAAGAGGAAGACTGGTGCAGTACTGGTGTACCTTAACGTGTACGATCTCACTCCCATGAATGAATACGCTTACTGGCTTGGCCTTGGCATCTACCATTCTGGGGTCCAAGGTTAGCTCTCTAATCCCTTTTGATCTATCAGATGTGTGCGCTTTACTTGAAAATTTATGTCAGGTCTTTTTTGAGAATCTAGTTTTTTATAGGTGGGTTTTGATTTATTCCAGTTTATTACTGTCTCGTGACAAACGGATTTGGTTCTAAAATCTTAATCCCGTGAGTGCTACCTGAGGAAATTGAGTAAAGGAAGGGTCTATGTCAATTTGGATTTTTGTGTTTCCTGTCTTTTGTTTAATCTGTAGCTTATTTGAAGAATCCGAATACGGCTGATCTTTACTGGGTGAATGAGGTTGTTTTGTGAAATGTTCGTTGGGCTAGAAGAAAAAGCAATGCATACTCTCAATAGAAACGCAGAAATTTTATGACAGTTTTTGCTTTCTTCAATATGGCAGTTCATGGAATTGAATATGCATTTGGTGCTCATGAACATTCAACAACTGGAATATTTGAAGTGGAACCAAAGAAATGCCCTGGATTCACATTCAGAAAATCAATCTTGGTTGGAAGAACGGATTTGGGTCCCAAAGAGGTCCGTGCATTCATGGAGAAATTATCAGAGGAGTACTCTGGAAATACCTATAATCTCATTGCAAAGAACTGCAATCACTTCTGCAATGATGTATGTGTTCGGTTGACCAGCAAACCAATACCAAAATGGGTGAATCGACTTGCTCATCTTGGTAATTACTTGTCAAAAGCTAAGAATTTTAGTCCTTTTCTTTCATTTTTTATCTGGATTATTTTGAGTTCTTTTCATTTTTCATTTTTTCAGAATTATACCTGTTTGGCATGATACTATACCTTTGCCTAATCATGTTGGAAGGTGTCAGTTTCTTCAACATCTTTAGGATTTTCATAGTTTCGTTCTAACGTTTGGCACAAGTAACCGAATGTTAGCATATAAGATACTTCTAGCATTTGTATGGTAATGCTTCATTTATTCTTTATGCCTTTAGATTATCTTCATTGGCATTTTCTTTTATATTTGTTTAGTTTGCTTTTGGGCAGAGCGAGGATGTAAAGTTGAAAAAAAATGCTTCATTAGGTGTAGTAAGTTTTCTCCTTTAATTAACAGAGTTTGGATAAGATAGTTGTTGATCTGGGCACTTTGATCAATGTGCATATTGCTTCTAAAGCCCGTATTGACCTACACACAATTAGGTGGTCCTTGGGTTCTCATTAATGTAGGTGGCCCTTCTGATCCCACAGAATACTAAAGTTTAGATTATTTCTTACAAGTTCCTTGGATACTTGATTTGCTAACCCTCCTGTCCCAAGATAACGTTCACCTTAGTTGTTCCGGGTGGAGGTGGAGACATGAGTTTGAAGCGCATAATTGATTTCTGGAATTTTAAATTATAAAGGTGATCTTCTAAGAGATCTGGCAACGAACCAAACAGAGTAATAAAAAAGTATTCGTAATGTTGACTCCAAGTTTATTAGTTTCAACTCTTAGTTTTCTGTTGTTGAATCATAGAGGTCGTCATATGACTCACACTGCATTGTGGATTTCAAAACTCTATGCAGTGTGTAGACATTGGCAGCAATGGATGGTAGAGAGTTTTGCTACAAACTTCTGAGATTTTCCCTTACTCTTCGCTGTATATAGATTCTGTCACAAATATTACAAATCCTTGTACTGTATCTGTTGAACCTTTCAGGCTTGTTCTGCAACTGTGTTCTCCCGGCAGGTTTGAATGAGACTAAAGTTCGGCACATTAGAGCTGAGGATAGGGCTCATGAGAAGAAAAAGCTAAGAAGCAATTCGAGTAGGTTTGCATCTTCTGATCCAAATCAACCAGCGGCAAATCCTTCAAGAGGTAGCAAACATCGAAACCATCATCGTTCTTCATCTTCAAAGCGTTCTAGTTCACCATCAACTACAAAGTTTTAATTTTATAGTGTGTTCAATTATCTATTCAAACAGCAAGATCGACCGTCCGATCTGGAAATTATAAATATGTTTCTCATTCTTGTTTTAGTTTTTGATGATCATCAGTTCAATGACAACAGAAACAGCTGCTGCATGACGAGTCTTGCACTGTTTATTTCCTTCCGGTTGAATGAACAATTCTTGAATTGTTACAGTTATAGACTAAAACCTCAAAAATTAATCAACATCTTGGTCTTAGTTATTTTTAATGTGGTTTAATTATTTAGTAATTTCTTCATGAAAAAAAAAAAAAAAAAACTAATCTTGCGACTTTTCTTAAAGTGGCGGTACCTTGTGCTAAGCCTTGAAGACGAGCAGAAAATTCAAAGTTAAGCAAGGGCTGACCCACCACGTGCTAAAGATTGGTTTTAGGTACAATTTGGTAATAGGGGAAATTTACAAAATATATCTTTGGTGTATTTATAATTTGTACACTGTATGGTCTATATTTAGAGTGTGTTTGAGACACATTATTTTAGAAGAATGTAGTCTGGAATAGCAGATTGATAGAGACTGTGACGTTAAAAAAGAAGGAAAATTTATTGAGGTGATGTAAAATATTATTTTATTGAAGAATGTGTGGTTGAAAATGAGTAGAAGAATAAAAATAAAAATTTTAATGTGTACCGAACGGGGCTTACATTTTATAAAGAGCACAACATATATATTGAAAATATCTTCAATTTTACTCTAATAATGCCTTCTATTTTGGCCTTTTCAATTTTTTCCCCAAAAACGTTTATTATGATTTGAATGCGGAGCATTGGAATATGTAATTTATTAAAAAATAAATAAAAATAAAGAATCTCTTAAACGTAGGACGTGTTTGGTAGAGATTAAATTTTAGCCGTTATTAGGTCATACTCGTCTAATAAAAGTCAACAATAACAGCTAATTTTTCATTCAATTTTAATATCTATTAAACACACTCTTGTTTTTAAACATGGATTTTTTAAAATTAATAATATTTTATATTTAGACAGTCCCTTGATTTTTGCTAGTAAAGTCACATGTGGCCACGGATTTGAATGTGACCTCACTTTATCAACTACAAACACTTAATTGCAATCAATTGGATTGGAGTAATTACCTACTGCGAAAGGAAAATAGAGTACACGGGAATAACTGCTTAATTGGATTTGAATGTGACCTCACTTTATCAACTACAAACCTGTATGGTTTTTATTTTTTTATTATTTTTTTGTGTGTCTATTATCTCCCAATGAAAAAAATGTCAACTCCCTCCAGTAAATCTCCAAACAGTTTTCCCATATACATCAAGCACTGCTCAAATGGTCAGTTAAGGCCCGACCCACTAATTGGCATGGGCCGATGGCAACACATCGACCGGCGGTAACCACTGGTGGCACCACCTCCGACGATGCAGCCACCCCCACATCCGCAAAGATAATACTTCTTCACGAGACCTACCTCCATGACACTAACTCAATCCACTTCTCCTCTCTATCCAAATGAACTATGCTCAACCTGGTTATGGTCAACATGAACCTGGAAACCCCAACAGCCACACCTCTCAACGGAACAAGAAAGCCTCTCATTCAGTGGCGGATGCAGACATTTTGAGTTTGGGAGCACAATCAAACCCTGTACAGACCAAATATTTTGTTTTTGAATTTTGAACGATTTATACTTGATTCGCGAAAATGCAGATTTATGTTTAAAAAAAATCATTCATTTATATTTTGCTCATAACTTTCATCCATTTGATTTCGAACGATCATTTTATTAATATTTTGCTCATCACAAGAAAATGCATATTTACGTTTAAATAATTTATAGTGTATATGATATAAACAATCAATTCAAGTAATTGAAAAAAAGAATATATAACCAATATTCAATACTAATAATCAATCTAATAAACACAATTTATTAAATGCGAGTCAAATTGAACATAATCATTTCAGACACATTATATACATACAATTTGATATGAGAAAATGCAAACTTAGGTTTTAATTAATTGAAATTTTGATTAGAAAGTGAAGGTTTGTAGTAGATGTGATAGTTTGTAAAAAAAAAAAAAATTAT
>CAIGRH010252842.1:0-12968 GCA_903798295.1 Fraxinus nigra | reverse complement strand
TAATTTATGATGAAGATCCCAATAATAATGTCTAGGTACAAACTGTTTTCTCATGCAAGCCTTCAACTCTCCCCACGTCTCAATTATAGCATAATTATTTAAAAAAAAGTAATTACCACCTGATTTCTGAAAATTAAAATTCATCCCTTATTTTTGAAATGTAAACTTGAAAACTATGTTTTAGGTAATTTTACCTATTTTAAATTATCTTTTATGATAAGTGTATACATAAAAAAAATAAAAAAATTACTAATGGATTGGGTCGATTTAAATAATTATTTCAATTAAATTTATCAAATTAAAGTCTAATAAGGCCCATCCCACTTTTTCAAAATTCATAATTACTCAATTATTCCTTTTAATTAAATATGATTGAGTGGTTATCAAATTGATTACAATTTCTCCCATAAATAAGACCAAAGGTCCATAAAATTTGATAAGGGAAAGTGTAGAAGAAAATCACGAAGTGCTAAAGAAATTATAAAGCCAGACGAAGAGAAAAAACCCTCTTAAGCCTAAGTTTAGCGAACACCTAGAAGATTAAAATCTTTTTCAAATCAAGTAATTTCAAATCCAGTCCAATAAGATCGAAATCTTCTTCAAATCAAATCAAATTCAAGTGCAAATCTCGAAGTGCAAATCCAAGTCTCGAAATCCAAGTGCCTAACAAGTCAAGTTCTCAACAAATAAAATTTTCAACAACTCTCAAATTCTACGATTCAAGCCACGTACCCACTCATCTTCAAATATTCGGATCATTAATCAGAGGATCTTGTAGTTCTGTAGTTACAAGAAGATCAACATCCACTTGCGTTTCTTAAAAAAAATTATAACGATTTCTATATTTTAATACACGGAGTTTTTCATACAAATTTCTCGACACACTCAGTGGGACCTTCTTGTATCTCATATTTTGATCTCAAAATCACTACATCAACAATAGCAAGCCAAAAGGCGAAGGAAACTGTCAACCATCTTGAAGAAAAATTTGTTGAACTATTCCACGTGACCAGAGCCCAAACAAAGATTAGGAAAATTCTACTATCTCACCACCGAGGAAGTTCTCCAGCAAAGGCAAAATGAAAATTCCTTTCAAGAAGCCAAGCTCTCATTCGACAAAAAGACTAGCAGTTTGGCGAAAAGCTCTAATTTTGATTCCATCTCCGGTGGCAGATCCCTGCCACAAAGGTGGGAAGACTATATTTTATCTGAAGAATCATTCGTACCAGTGATGGTCACCGAAGCGACATTGGGCTCTGATGACCACATCCAACAAATGGTTATAGCCATTGAAAAGTTAAGAATGTCACTAGACGAAAAAGATACACATATTCCTGAACTCGTGCACATGCTGGAGTTGCAAAATTCATTGGTTGAAGACAATCAAGAAAATGTAGGATCTTCCAAAGCTAAAGATCTAGAAACCCAAGAACACCAATAGAAGCAAGATATGCATGATAGAACGGTGGTTTAAAATGTGTTGCTTGACACTACTCAACTCTCTGTTGGCTTTCTATCCGTCCAACAACCTCAACATTTGATTGTGGATACCATTCGTGCCTAGTTTTGTGGTTCATCATAATCTTCATTTGTTTATGCCAAGCCCTATAGTCGTCGAATGAAATGAAGATGACACTTGGTCACCAACCTCTGAAATTCAAGTATTTTGATAGGAAGGGCAACCCAAAGCAACATATTGCTCATTTAATCGAAATGTATAATAACGCTGGCACTTACAATGATACCACGTTGAAGCAGTTCATACGATCCCTCAAAGGTGTGGGATTTGAATGGTATACAAACTTACCTCCTAAGTCAGTTGATATTTGGGATCAACTCGAGCGAGAATTCCCAACACGCTTCTACAACACCAGGCGAACGGTTAGCCACAGAGCAAGGAAGAGCCCATTGTAGAGTACATCGAACGTTGGAGGAACCTCGTGCTCAATTGCAAAGAACGAATCAACAAAGTATATTCCATTACCATATGTGTACAAGGTATGCATTGGGGATTACTCTATAATCTCCAAACGAATCTGCCTCACTCATTTGAAGAGTTGGCAACACGTGCTCACTACCTGAGCTCCAAATTGAAAAGCGTGGAAGTTACCTGCTAGTGATCCACATGATAAGAAAGATCCTAAGAAAAAAATAAAGAAAGACGTTTAGACAAGTTAGTCTAAATAAGCTATGACAATCTCTACTATCCCTACAAAGATAACTTTCCAAATGTCGAGCTAAAATCAGAAACCGAAGCTCGATTTCAGACCCAACAAATGACAAGTCCAAAGCAGAGGTCATGTGAGTCTAAAAGAACTTGAAGAGAATGAGTATCTATTCTTAGATTCAAAAATTTCTGGAATTCTAGATCAACTATTTAAACAGAAGATAATCGAGCTTTCAGTACCAAAACAACCGAAGGAAATGGTAAAACTGATCATCCTAAATATTGTAAATCTCATAATATTATAAGTCACCTAGTGGAGAAGTAATTTGTCTTGAAAGATCTTATTGTCAGCTTGGACAAAGAAAATAAGATTAAACTTGAAACTAGAAAAGATCCAACAGTTGCCTGCTCAATGGTTTCATTTAGATCATTTGATCCAATTCTCACTGCAAAGAGGAAGAATGCATATGCTAGTAAGCCCTCAATTAAGGAGTTTGGACCTCAACTTCAAGAAGGATCCATCCCATTGGAGTTTGAGGTAGACGAAGAAGTCACCATCAATTACGTCTATCCAATGATGGGTAGACTACATGCACCCAATTGTCAAACCTTTTACGAAGTAATGACATATGATTTGGATGTTTGGGATTCTAATTCAGAGTCCGAAGATGAGATTGGTGATGGCTGGTCCATCTTCATAAGAAAGAAGAAGAAATACCGAATGTTAGACAAAACATATAAAATATCACTTTCTACGTCTCTTACAGGACAACAATTGAGGGCACTGAGTAACACCAATAGAAAACTAGGGTAATGGACTCTTGTGAAAATATGTTATCAAAAGGCTCCACAATTTCCAAGTACCAGTGTTTATGATGAGAAAACGAGACTAAGAATGAGGCCAAGAAACAACCAAAAGAGAAAGTCTAAAGTCAAATCAAGGATATCTACTAAATCAACAGAAGCATAAACTGATTCATGTGCTCCTTCTCGACTACCAACACTGGATGATTATTTTTCCAAGGATCTCTTTGACAAGAAATGTTTTTATCTCCAATGTTAACGATGTAAGGGAGGAAAATGAGGCAAGGAACGTATCGAGAAAGAGTTCGAAGAAGAAAAAAACTATCTTACGACTTAACAATATTTCTTCAATACGAGTTTAGCAAAAACTCTCGGTCTTCCTTTCGATGATCGAATGGCTTTAATTGTGGCATTGATAGATCTGGAAGTATACGAAGGCAAAGTTTTAGAACATACTGGATCCACAACCTGACAAGACTCTATGGTCGCCATCATATTTGATGATGAAGATTTATAACTGGGTTCTTATTTACATAATAGACCAATGTCTATTAATGATTATATTCGAGAATGCAGGATAAATCGCATAATGATTGATTGTGGATCTACCATAAACATTATGCCAATCAAGACAATGAAGAATATTGGAATAAATGTTGGTGATTTATCCAGAAACAAGATCATGATTCAATTATTCGACCAGAAATATCAAGAAGACATTGGCATGATTCTTCTGAAGCTAGAAATAATTTCTTCGGCCCTCTTCCATGTCATTGATGTCAAAACATCCTATAAGTTACTCCTTAGATGTGTTTAGCTGAATGAAACTAGAGTGGTACCTTTGACTTGGCACCAATACCTCAAATATGGTCGAGACGAAGAAGTCAAATGTTTGGTTGCTAAGTCCAAACCATTCTTCGAAGAAGAATCTCATTTTGCTGATGCTAAACTTTACATGGAAGATGAATAATATAATTCTACAAGATTGTCCATATTCGGATTCAAAATTAAAAAAAGTTTCAAGTGATGATGTAATATCTGTTATTGTTCCACCTTATCAACTTATTAAAGGTAAATCAAAATTTGCATTTGAAGAATTCTCTAGAGGTAAAAAAACCTCAAATAGAACCAACGATGTTAAGGTATTGATAAAAGAGTTAACTCTTCCAATACCTAGTATTCCAACATTGTTTCTACCCAATCAACTCATGGAAGCCTAAGGAAAATGTAAATCTACATTGGAAGCTTCGACATCTATTCCAAACATATCAAAGCTCTATATTTATAGCCCATTCAAACAAGACATATCGGGTACTAAAGGAGCCGATGAGCCAAAATCGACTTTTAAATGATGTTACAATACTCAAGTCAAAAAGTAATATGAGAATGATGGATTTAGGAAAGGATAGCGCAAATTGGGTGATCTTGATGTTGTCCTTTCAAGTGGACGTATCACTTCTGATTCTAATGGATCCCTTATTTCGCAACCTAGGTTTGGTTTGAGATATAATCCGAATCCACCAAGAAAGATTAAAGTCAAGAATCTTTTGATCTCAAACCTAATTATGATTCAAATATATGAAGTTACAGAAAAGAAATCAAAACAGTTGAGACCTTCGTTATTTGATCGAATTGAAGATGAGAATGCCATAGTTTTGGTGTTTAAAAGTTTAAAAGGAGAACCTTCCAAGGCAGTTATCATAAAAGGTAAAGCTTTTGTCTTCCAAAGGTTAAGTGAAGATCCTTCTTCATTTACTCAAATTTATAAGAATGTACAAGCTCCTCGGAAGTCATCTCAAAGATAATTTGCATTCTCTTGACTTGGAATTAAAACTTCTAATCTAAGTTCAAAGCCTCTACAATCAAGAAGAAGATGAAAAAATCAAAGAGGTTACTCATACCTAAAGAATGATGAAAATAAAGAAGAAGTCTCTGTTAATCACATCACTTTTGAAATAGTTTCCAACTCAGAATCTGAGTCGAAAACTCTATCACAACAGATGAACATGAACTAGCTCCACCTATATTTGAAGAAGGGGGACAAGCCACTGTGGATGACTTGAAAGTGCTCTTCTAATTAAATAAAAAAAAGAATCCAAGTACATCCATTTGCTTTAGGAATATGAAGACGTATTTGCATGGTCTTACAAGGAAATGCCTAAGTTAGATCCTAAGATTGTAGTACATCACCTTGCAGTGAGACATAGTGTTCGTCCGATTAAGCAACCACAAAGAAGATTCCGACCAGAACTGATTTCTCAAATTGAAGTGGAAGTTAACAAACTTATTGAAGCAGGACTCATACGTGAAGTCAAGTGCCCAACATGGATCGCGAAAATTGTTCATGTCAGGAAAAAGAATTGACAACTACGAGTCATAAAAAAGATGATTTTCCACTTCCAATAACAGAGTTGATGGTGGAAACAACTACTAGTTATGAAGTTTTATCTCTCATGGATGGGTCTTTCGGATACCACCAAATACGATGAATCCAAAAGATAAGGAGCTTACAACATTTTGTATTCCTAAGGCATATATTGTTACAAATTTATGCCTTTTGAATTAAAAAATATAGGGACGACCTACCAGCAAGCATTGCAAAAAATCTTTGATAACATGCTGCATAAGAATGTGGAATGCTATGTGCATGATCTTGTTGTTAAACTAAAGAAACATGATGATTCTCTACAAGACTTACGAGATTTTTTCGACGACATCAACTGAATATGCATTTGCTAAAGTATGCACTTGGTGTTATCTTTGGAAAATTTCTTGGCTTCATTGTTCGTCATCGGGGGATTGAAATAGATCAATAAAAAATGGATGTCATAATTAACATGCCAGAGCTAAGAAATGTGCATGAGTTGAAGAGTTTTTAAGGAAAGATTGCCTACATTTATCTCCAACCTTACCGAACGTTGTCATCTATTCAACAAATTGGTAAAGAAGAATGTACCATTTGAGTGTGATGATGCATGTTGAAACACTTTTCAAAGTATTAAACAATATTTGTCTCATCTACCAGTACTCGCAACTCTAACTCTAGAGAAGCCACTCACTCTTTATGTTGCAGTGTAAGAATATTCTTTAAGAGTACTTCTTGTCCAAGTCAATGATAAAGAAAAAGATAATGTGCTTTATTACTTGAGTCAGACCATGGTAGGTGCTAAAATGAATTCTCTACCTATTGAAAAATATGTTGATCTTTGCGCCTAAAAAATTAAGATATTATATGCTATCACACACAATCAATCTTGTTTCGAAGATTAGTCCATTGAAATATATAATGTCTAGGCTGATTCTTTCCAGAAGGATTGGAAAATGAGCAGTGCTGTTGTCCGAATGTTCGAAATGAAATTCATTTCACAGAAGGCCATTAAAGGAAAAGTTTTCGTAGACTTCCTTGCTGACCATCCAATTCCGACGGAATGGGAACTTCGGGAAGACCTTCCGGATGAAGTTATGTTTACTAAAATTATACCATCATGGAGGCTATATTTCGATAGGGCAGCTCAAAGTTATGGTGTCGGAGCAGAAGTAGTGTTTGTTACTCTTCATGATCTTATTATGCCCTATTCTTTTACCTTAACTGAGAAATGTTCAAACAAGTGGCATAATATCAAGCCATTATCCTTAGCTTGAAGACAACATTAGATATGGACATCCATCAGTTGAAAATCTTTGGAGATTCTAAGTTGATAATCAACCAACTTTGAGCTAAGTATGAAGTTCGTAAGTTAGACTTGAAGCATCAATACTTAAGAAACGATTTGATTCGGTAAAAATAAAATTTGTGCCTAGAAGTGAAAGTGGAGAAGCTAATGCCTTAACTAATTTGATCGCTGTTTTAGCTAGGTCAGAGGAAGACTTTTCCCACCCAATATCAATTGCTCAAAGATGGGTTCTTCCATCATTGTTGCCCAGTAATCTGGAAGAGAACAATAGTGTCGAAGTAATCGATGATGAGAAAAGACAAGATTGGAGATAGTTAATAATTGATTTCCTTGAACAGCAAAAGTTATTAGATAATCCGAGACGAAAAACTGAAATCAAGAGGCGTGCATCTCGCTTTATCTTTTATAAGGGAACACTTTTTTGACGATCATTCGATTGAGTTTTCCTTCGGTACTTAAGTAATAATGAAGCAACACATGTCATGGAAGAAGTCCACTTTGGAATCTATTGTGCTTATCAATCTGGACCCAAACTCCATTTTAGAATAAAGCGGATGCGATACTATTGGCCAACTATGGTAGAAAACTCCATAGATTATGCGAAAAAATGTGAAACTTGCCAAATCTACGAAAATTTCATCCACAAACCTTCGAAATCATTACATCCAACAGTAGCTTCTTGGTCATTTGATGCATGGGGTCTTGATGTAATTGGCTTATAACTCCAAAGTCTTCATGTGTGCATTCATACATCCTCACCGAGATCGACTACTTCTCTAAGTGAAGCCATACCATTGAAAAAGTAAAGAATGAAAATGTTGCGGATTTCATTTGTATCCTAATTATTTATTGATATGTGGTCCGACAACACATATAATAGAAAACTCTTCTGCAATAGCCACATAAAAAATTTATATTCAAAGTTCGGATTCAAACAAGATAACTCGTCCATATACAATGAGGCAACTAACGGGTCGGCAGAGGCGTTCAACAAAACACTTTATAGTCTGCTAAAACATTATATTCGATCAAAAAGAGATTGGCATGAAATAATCGGTGAAGTCTTATGGGCTTATTGAATTACTTATTAGACTCCAACACAAGCCATTCATTACGCCTTAGTATGTTGAGTGGAAGCTATACTTTCTTTAGAGTGTCAAATCTCATCACTTCGAATTGCCATCTAAGAAGGTTTAACAACAAAAGAAAATGTCAGTTTTCGATTGAAAGAACTAGAAGCTTTTGATGAAAAGAGATTAGAAGCTCAAATGCACCGGGATGCTACCAAGCTCGGATGGTAAAGTTCTTCAACAAAAATATGCAACCAAAATCATTTCAAGTTGGAGATCTGGTACTTTCTGGACTCAGGCCAATCATAATCATAAGAAAAATAGGGGGCAAGTTTCAACCTAAACTTGTTACATATGCATTCACTAATAGAGCATACAAGATCATCGACAAAGATGGACTGCAAATCGGACCTATCAATGAAAAAAATCCTAAATCGGTTTTTACACTTGAAGTTCTTTATTTTAAAAATTTTCATTATAATGAAATGTAGTACTTCTGGCCCACAAAAGGACAAATTGTTCTTGTAATGAACTACGTTCAACTTAATCTTTTTTGGATACCTACATAGCTTGAATAAATTATAAATCCAAGTTTAGTCACAACTAATAAACTCATTCAATTTGTTTATCATTTTCTGTAGTAAAAAATACACAAGAAACATGAAAAAGAAAAGTTCATAAAAAATGATAGCAAATCAAAGTTCACAGATATGGTCCTAAAGAGAATTAGAAAGTCTCAACTCTATCAAAATCATTTGTCATTGATTGACGGGAAACTATCTTCAAGAGTCTTTCTTTTCTGGTCAATTGGTGATATATCTAGTCTATGATTCTTCTAATGTGATCTTCGCAGTTCCAAACATACTATTTTGTTCTTGATAGGTTTGGAGCTCATCACGGAGTCTGTCCAACTTAGAAGTTAGCTAACTAATTCTATCTTCCAACAAAGAACACATGGAATCATCTGCTTCCAACTGAATATTCAAAAATCTCTACTACTTAGCCTTTTCGTCAGCGATTGGACACTCCAAGGGTTGCTCTCCAAGTGTTTTTTTCTTTCAGATAAGTAAAATTCAACTTCTGTCAGAAACATATCCATACATTTCATCAAAGGTATTAGATCTCTGTGAAATGAGCTGGTAAATAACGTTTTGAAATGTTGGAAAATCCATGCTTCAAAACTTTCCTAAAACACTTCTGAAGATAACTAGTCACGATTTCTTGTATGACAACTTTCAAGTAAGAAGACTCTTGAATTATCCCAAGTAGGGGACCAGACATGAAAGAACAAATTTGCGCAACATCAGGATTGTTTGAAGGATGAATGTCAACTAACGCCAATGTAGATGGAACAACTGGGACCTCTTGATTGATCTCTCAAATGTTAGTTCTCACAGTCTTAGAATTCACTTCATTTTCATTATGGAAATCATATGTGTTACGTGCCGAAGTAACTTCATTAATGGTGCTCATGTCTTTGCAAGGAGGGCTGTGAAAAGCATAAGTACCATCTATCCTTTGACGTGCATCGATTTTCCCATCATTCTCACCAATTTGATCTTGCAAAGAGATTGGATTCATGGGAAAATTCAGTCCTTCAGAAACACTTGGAAAACCTACAAATAAAAAAATGAAGGATTATTTAAAAAGAAAAAAAGACGAGAAAACAAAGAACATACTGCATTTTGTGTTCTAGGGGACATGTTTAAAAATTCATTATCTGATGGTGTATTTTGAATATTGATATTAATGTTAGAAGTTTTGAGATTACCTTTTGAAGGACTTGGAATAGCTTGAAGCAACTTTGGTTTTACCGATCACTTCATTTTGTTACATGAAATCAAATACAAATAGTATATTAAATTTTTATTTTTATTTTAAAAAAATCATACCTAATATCTAGAACTTTCATCTTCTAGACTTAGAGTTTTTCTAGGGAGGTGGGATGCTTGATCTCAAAGACTATTGTGGTCTGGAATCAAAATTGTTTCGGGTGTCTTATAAGCAGACTCAGAAGTGGAAGCAAATTTTGTTGAGGGAACTATAATTTTAATTTTCTTAATACCTCTTTCATTTCGAAGGTTTGGTTATCTCTTTCGAGAAGTCCTTTAAGAATGATATTTGGAGGGTTTGACCTTTTAGCTACGACCTTGTTCATTTGCCTCGAAGCCAGATCAAGAACAAAGTCAGGACATTCACTTGAAGATAAGACTTGCACTTAAACCTTGGTCAGGATTGGCAATACTTGGTTATTCCTCTAACCTTTGTATTCTGCATCAATATTTTGATATGTATTCTTCATATACTTTGGAATATGAAATATAGATCCACTTATCATCTGAGTCAAAGACAACCAAATGCAATACATGTCACCTACAATGGAGCAATATCCAACATTCTTGGTGAACCAAATTTTTTTGCCTAAAAGCCATATTGTCTCGCAAATCTGTAAGGATTATATACATTAGAATGAAATGGGAGTTTCCTCGGTCATAGGATACAAATCGAAATCGAATACTCATCATAAATTCGGAGGTGTCTGTAGACTTTAGTTGGTCATCCACTCGTACATCAAGACGAGAAGATGAGGGAAATGGATTCCAACAAAAGTCATTAACATCCATCATTCTACGGATAAGGTCTTGACAATCAACTACATTTTTCTCCCAAGATTGGAAAGCATTCAAAGCACTAGCATATCTTTGGATTACAACTCTTGTCCACATGAGCATAAATACCTCGAAAAAAATAAGCTGCAGCCCAAGCATAAAGAAAGTACTCAGGAAATGAATGTAAAATCGAACCAAGGTCCTGGCTTGACTGGTAGTTAGATGTTCGTGAAAGTCCTCTATAAATTCTTGTTTATAATATAGGAGGAGTTGGCTATAAGTGTATCCACCTGCCATCCTAGAAGATGCTTTAAAAGTTTTAACTCTTATACATTCGTCCCCAAATGGAAGAACGAAAAGACAAAGCCACGATGAGAGATAAGATGTTATTTCTAACTCCTCTTCTTCTTCCCTAGACAAAGATATTAACAAATCACTCCAATGACTTCAATCCATACGAGAAACATCTCTCGACTTGTCTACAACCACATGCCTCCGTATTTTCTTTGATGTCCTTTGATGACATCTCTTGAATGGGTTTAGATTCATAGCATTCTTATAATTTTTGTTTTATCGAGGATTCTGGGCACAACCATTATCATGAAACCAAAAATCAATACAATATTCATGACTAATGCAATCAAATTCAATCTCATTGGCAATCAATGCGAAAACATTAAAGAGGTACATACATGAATTGTGAAGATAATTTGTCAACTTTAAAAGACTTGGGATTATTTCTTCATAATAATGACCTATGATTGAAAGTCCACTTAACTCACGGATGTCCCAAAGAGAAATGCCAATTTCACACCCAATGCAGTCACAAAGGTGTTGGTTTCTGGACACCAAACCTCATAAAGAGCTCTGTAAATAGAGTTTGGACGCTAAATAATCTTTTGTAGCAGGATTGACTGCATAAACTAACTTGTGAATATTATATTTGAGAAGGAGTTTTGGACCCATGAAGACCATTCCCAAAACTTCGGAAGAAAATAAATATCTCCACAACTAACAAGTTCACTTTCCCATCATGTTTCTCTATTGTCAATCTTCACAAATTACGGCCCTTGGGATGCACTCCATGCTTTGGTAATGATGAGGCAGAAGAACAAAAAGGAAAGATAACTACTGGAATAGTTGGACTTGGCAACGTCTAAATTCTCATGACATTCACTAATGATAGGCATATGCAACTCCAAAAAGGGCTCCAAGATGTCAGAAGAAAGATATGTCGTTGGCTTATGAATGCTAAGTTTAAGTTCACCATGTATGCCTACTTGGCATGGTATTTCACATCAATATCTTTAAAACGAAGGTAACTTTTGCCTTGATTTTTAAGCTCAATGATTTCACGTATATCAGAATACAGTTTATTATTAGAGTTTGTACCAATCATTCCTTAAAAAATAAAGAAAATCATTAAACTATATATATAATATATTATTGGGCAATAAATCTTTTAAATTCGTTCATTGTCTAAAATTACGAGTCTCCCAAATATGTAAATGATCTCTACACAAAGTGTCTTGGATGGTCGAATGAGCCAATCGTTGGTCCTCAACACAAAGTAGTCGAAGGAGTCGGTCATTGGTACTCAACAAAAAGTGCCTTGAACGGTCAAAGGAGTTGGTCTTTGGTTCCCAACAAAAAGTGTCTTAGACGATCGAAGGAACTAGTTCTTGGTTCTCAACATAAAGTGTGTTGGATGATCGAAGGAGCTTTTCCTCAGTCCCCAATGCAAAGTATCTTTGACGGTCGAATGAGCTGGTCATTGGTCCTCAACACAAAGTGACATGGAGTGTCAAAGGATCCGATCATTAGTTCCCAACACAAAGGCCTTGGTCAAAGGAGCCGGTCATTGGTCCTCTACATAAAATGCCTTGGATAGTCGAAGGAGTCGGTCATTGGTCTCCAACACAAAATGTTTTGGACGATCGAAGGAGTCGGTCATTAGTTCCCAACATAAAGTGCTTTGGACAGTCGAATGAGTCTGTTATTGTTCCCCAAGACAAAGTGCATTGGACGGTCGAGTGAGTTGGTCCTTGGTCCTCAAAAAAAGGTTTCTTGTACAGTCGAAGGGTCGGTTCTTGATCTTCAACACAAAGTGGCTTGAACTGTCAAAGGAGACAGTCCTTAGTCCTAACACAAAGTGCCTTGGATGGTGAAAGGTGGCAGTCCTTGATCCTCAATGTGTATGAAAATGCTTGAAATTTTAGACTATTTATAAGCAAATATTTTCTGAACTCCTAAAATAATTGTAGCACAAAAATTTAATCTCTACATGAAGAAAATCTCAATCCTCAAAATTCTTGACTTGCTTCAAAAGTCCAGGATCAAGTAATGTGCCCCCTCGTCTTTAGACATTCAGATCATTAATCAGAGGATCTTGCAGTTATACAGTTACAAGAAGATCAACATCTGCTTGTATTTCTCAAAAATACAATTTGTAACGAATAAGATTGTTAGATATTTTCATATTTGTTTAGAAGGAAAATATAAGGATATATTAAATTAAAATTACATTATATTTGCCTACTACAAATCTAGAAAAATCTTTTATGCTAATCTCTTACCATTTTTATTGCAGATTATTAGGTAAGATTTAATTCCTGTCTTTGATAATTATTTTACCTATAAATAA
>CAIGRH010252837.1:0-10663 GCA_903798295.1 Fraxinus nigra | reverse complement strand
ACATTAGAATAGATGGATGAAATTATAAATAATGAAGGCGAACTATTTAAGATTTTTTGAGAGGGTCACCAAATTTTATTTTAATTAGTAAATCTTTCATCGTAGATTTATCATTTTTTGGTAATTTCTTAAGTTTTATTTATTTCCAATTACTTTAGTTATATAAGGACAATTACGTCTTTTGAAACTTTAGGTTTTACTTCGTACACTTGTTATTTAAACTCTCAATAGAGCTTTATTGTTTTCGATATGACTTTTGAATGAAAGTATGAGATTTTCATAGATGCCGCCGAACTCTACTCCTACGGAATCCTTAACATTTCTTTGACGCTATCAATTTTTCTATCTAATCCTTATTCATAAATAGGTATCGATGATTTGTTGATCGCATGTTTTATTGTGTTTTCTTACATGTAGCTTTATCAAGGGCTTACATGATTGTTTTACTGATCACGATTTCAAATCACCAAAAACCCTCATGAAATCATGTGCTTTTGAGTGTTTGCAACCAATAGCTCTTCTTATTACCCTTAATTGGCCGAAAGAACTTCGGATGTGTATCGACCTGATTCTCCTCGATGTTCCAGCATATCAATAAAGCGTCCTTAAATTTATTATTATTTACAATTCTCTTATAAAAATATATGTAGAGGGTGATCACGGATATGTTACCAGGTATTCATGACCTTTTATTTTTATTTTGACGGAGTATATCATGAATTTATACTATAACTCATATTTACAATGATGTTCGAATCATTGTGTTATATTATTGTTGCTCGATATAGATCACATCTACAACGATTAACCCAATTAGTTAAATTAATATTGCTCATTTTGTCGAAACATGTTCATCAAATGCACGTCTAATGCACAGGTGAACGTAGATTGAAAACTAGGAATTGAGATTTTTGAGCATGTAGGTGATGAAACTATTTATTATTTGTTTTTTTTCATTTCATTACGTTGTAAATGTTTGAATGTATATGTAATATTGATGTCGGTGCATTTAGTTAATACCAAGGACACCTTAATTTTTTTGTGTTACTCTTCTAATTTTCTTGCGTAAATATTTTCCAAATTTTAAATTATTTTGGATACACGGTATTACCTACAAATATGATACTTTTTACTTTCTATTTTAGGTATCTCAATGCACTTAATACTAATGGTTTATTCTCCATTTTTTTCATAGCTAAATAGGAATATTGATAATTCCATATTGACCAATTTTTATTTCACTTGTACAAGACAGTTGCCACTTTCCAAAAAAGCCAAGAAATGTTTATCCATGTGATTTTATTTCTTATTGTACGAAAAATAAATGCTGGAATTTGAAAAAGGAAAATAAACAATTGCTATTCAATCAATAATCTGATCTTTTTTTTTTTAAAATCTATAAATACCATCTTTTGGCAATAAAAATAATGCATAAAACATCATTTCACCCTCCAAAAATCGTCCCTAAACATGACTAGAGGGAAAATAAAGCTTGAGTATATTGCCAACGATGCAGAGAGAAGGGCATCATTTAAAAAGAGAAAGAAGGGAATAGTGAACAAGATGAACGAACTTTGCACCCTGTGTGATATACAGGCTTGCATTATAATTTATAGTGCCTATGAACCTCAGCCAACAGTTTGGCCATCTCCACTTGATGCTCAGCAAATTATTTCCAGATTTCGCGAACTTCCGGAAATGGAACAAAGCCAGAGATTGTTCAACCAGGAATCCTATACGACTCAAAGGATTCAAAAGTCTCATCAACAAGTCGAAAAGCTTCAGAGAATTAACACATTAATGGACATGGAAATCCAGATGCACCAGTGCATGGCTGGTTTGTCGAGTCTCCAAAATGGCCCTCTAAGTTATATAACTGAAATGGGACGTTTGGCGGAGCAGAAAATGCGGGACATCATGGCCCGAATGGATGAACTGGAAAAGAATGTGGCTACGAATTCACAAATGGGTGGGATGCTGAATTTTCCAGCCACTGTAGGACCAAGCACCAGCATCCCACCACTTGGGAGCACTAATGCTGGTACTAGCTCCACTCCTGCCCAGGGTAATATGCCCTATGGTTTCAGCACCGCACCTGGGAATACTGACGCTGGAACTGGCTCCAGTCCTCCTGGGAATGATGCCCCTGGACCCAGCTTTAGGAATTAAGTCTCTTTAGTAAATCCTTTTACTTTCATATGTGATTATTTTATTTTTGGATTAATTACAGTGGTTTGTTTTTTATTCTTCCCATGATTTTGTTTTGGCTATCGTGTCTGTTAATCTAAAACATAACATTCATGAAATTTTTGAATGATTTTGAGTTCTAAATGTAGAACCCGTCACAAATTAATTACAATTTTGATTATTGTTGATTAACTATAGTCAACGAGAATTCTTTAATTTCCGGATATAACTAAAGATTTGAAATTTAATGCTTATTAAATGCATTTTCAAATGATTGATATAGAAAGAATTTGAGATACAAAATTTAAATATTCTAAGTTAGAATAGTAAATATAATCTAAAATTTATTATACATTTTCATAGGTGAGCCGCTATTTTTATCCACGATTCTTATATATCTAGCAACTTAAAAAAAAAATAAAATTATATATTACATTTTTGACAGTATGTAAATTTACTTAAATAGACAAGAATAAAACAAAATAAAATCCATCACTCTAAATTCATCCATTAATATTTACCTTCATTGAACATAATTATATAATAACCAGATTTTGAAACGACTTGCCAATATATGGATGGTTGCAGCGCTGATTTTAAAATTTCAAAATATACTATTACAAATGAAAGGAGTGAAACTGCAAATTGCTTACTTGACAGATAATCTTCTACATAGTCTCTTTATCAATTTTTCAATAGGCCAATGCTCCAATATGTACATAGATCGTACACATAAGATAAAAGTTTCAGCCAAATAAAAAAATTCGTCAGATTATAAGAAGGTGATTGACGTATCAAAAAAAAAAAAAGTCCATGTTACTGTAAATGGTACTAACATAGTCATTGTCCGGCAAAATCACTTTACTATTTTAATGGCAATACAAAGGATAGAAAAACACCAAAAAATATAGAAAAATGTCACCTATTTTAATAGAGTTGATGGTCAGATACAGGGTTACAAGATTTTTGGTGACACATAAATCCTTACCTTTAGTCTTAATTTATTTTAAGAGGGAATTTCTTGTTAAAACAGTAAAATATATTATCCTTCGTTGTTCTCACATGTTGGATAACATTATGTATATGTTCTTTAGTTTACTTTTTTATAGATGATTTTTTTAATAAAAAATTTGATATATAGTGTTTAATGAAGTAATAGAATAAGAGTAATGTAGGAATCTAACGGGATGAATGTAGTATATTTTAAAATTGTATCAAGAATTGATTTAAAGTGTAATAAATATATATAAAAGTGCTATAGATTGCATTTAAATGAATGAATTTAATAAGGATAATGCTGGAATTTAATGTGGATGAGTATATTACTTTTTTTAAAATTTCAAATTTTTTATAATATGGATGGATTTAGATTGTCGAGTTGCTATGATATGATTCAGGAGTCGAATTCGACGAAGCCGAGCCCAGGCCGAGACCCGTTGATTATCGAAGGAGGCCTGCTGTCACGATCGAGGACAAAGCACGTGAAAGAGGCGATGTGATTGCTTGCTCAAACTATGGTGGACGAAGTGTCAAAGTTAACAAGTCAATGAACAAGTTTCATGTTGGGTTCGGAAGAAGAAACCAAATTGATCAACTCGGTTCAAGTAGTAAACGCAGTATCGTGGATGAAAATGTACATAACTTTTATCTCGGGCGTCCAATTTTTGTCCATGAATATATTCCGGAAATGACACGAAATTCTACACAAGCAAAAAGAGGAGTTGAGATTAAAGTCATGCGACCACAAGGCATAAAACACCACGCGGCCGCATGGAGGTCAACCGAATGCAAAACCTTGGTTTCGATTTTTCCATGTGCCGCATAGAAAAATATCATGCGGCCTCATGGCTATTTTGGGGAGTCAAAATTTCCTTTTTTAGAAATTACCTTATTTGATTATGATTTTATTTTATTTGATATAGTTGTAATCTTAAGAGTCTAATTCCGTTTAACTACCTTAATTAGGGCTTAGTATAAATAGATTTCATTATTTTCATTCTAGAGACACAATATTATTGAGAATTAATCGAGAGACTATTTTGCTTTCAAATTTTGTTCTTCTTAGAACTTTGTGAACTTATCAAGTTAATCTTGTGGCGTTCAACATCAAGTGTGGATCAAGCGTTGGGTAATCAAAAGGTCATTCAAATTCCGTTTTATTTGATTGATTGGTTCATTATTCTTAGTTCAAACTTTAAATCAGAATATTCTTTGAACTTTTTTGGGATCGTCAATCTTTTGTGGGGTTGCATAATAATCGTTGCTGCGTGATTCTCATCACGCTATATAAGAATAGTAGATGAAAATAGCCCCTCCCTTTCATAATTGACGTATAATTCACAATGAAACAATTCTCTATGTATTCTGAATAGTAAAATTGTTGTTTTTATGTATAGGAATCGACGATTTGTTGATCGCATTTTTTATTGTATTTTCTTATGTATCGCTTTATCAAGGACTTGCGTGATTGTTTTACCGATCCCCATTATCAAGTGCATTTGAAGGTTTTCTACCAATGTATAGTTCTTCTTAGTAACCTTAGATGATCATAGAGCCTCACATGTGTATCGACCTCATTCTCCACAGCATATCAATAAGGCTTCCTTAAATTTATACAATTCTCTTATAATAATTTATGTAGAGGGTGATCACGGATATTTTCATGACCATTTATTTTTATTTTGATAAAGTATCTCTTGAATTTATACTATAACTCCTATTTACTGTTGAAGTCTTGAGCACGACATAAATGACATACGAACCATTGCGTTAAATTGTTGTTGCTTGATATTGATCACATCTACTACAATTAATCCAGTTAGTAAAATCAATATTGCTCATTTCTTAGAAACACGTTCATCAAATGAACATCTAATGCACAGGTGAACGTAGATTGAATACCAGGAATTGAGATTTTTATAGACATGTAGGTGATAAAATTATTTATTACTTATTTATTTTCACTTCATTAAATTGTCAATGTTTGAAGGTATATGTAATATTGTCGGTGCATTAAGTTAATGCCGAGGACACCTTTTTTGTGTCACTTCTCTAATTTTCTTGTGTAAATATTTTCCTAATTTTGAATTATTTTGGATGCACTGTATTGCCTACAAAATTATACTTTTTTACTTTTTATTTTAGCCATCTCTAAGCACTTAATATAAATGGATTATTTTCCTTAAATACACATGATTTCATGAGAGTTTTTGTGATTTGAAATCGGGATCGGTAAAACAATCACGTAAGCCCTTTATAAAGCGAGATGTAAGAAAACACGATAGAAAATGCAATCAACAAATCATCTATACCTATATATGAATAATGATTGGATCAGAAATTGAAAGCATCATAGAAATGTTAAGGATTCCATAGGCATAGAGTTTGGCGGCATCTATGAAAAAAACTCAAATTATTCAGAAGTCATAAAGAAAACGATAAAGCTGTAATGAGAGTTTAAATAGCAAGTGTACTAAGTAAAACCTAAAGTTTCAAAAGATGTAATTGTCCTTATATAATTAAAGTAATTGGAAATAAATAAAACTTAAAAAATTACCAAAAAAATGATAAATCTACAATGAAAGTTTAAATAATAAAAATAAAAAATGATCTTTCAGAAGATGTAAATGCCTTTTCATAATTAAAGTCATTGGATATAAAACATAAACTAAAAAAAATAAAAATGGAACCATTATAAATCTGGGGACCCTCTCAAAAAATTTTAAGGTAGTCTGTCTTTATTATTTAGAATTTGATTCATATCTATTCTGATGTCGATACTCATTCTCGTTGTTATATATGAAACGGATCGCAAAATAAAGACAATAATGAAGTAATGAAGAAGAAAACAAGAACACAAGAATTTACGTGGAAACCCAAATTGCGTAAAAACCACGGGTAGAGGAGAACAATCCACTATAATCAATAGTTTTGTGTTTACCATATCAAGATTTCACTAATTTCAATTAAAATCTAAACTCTCAATCGAATAATATGTTGTTGAAGATGTAAAGAATATTATATGAATGCTACTATATGGAGATACAATGTGGGAATATGTATAGAATCTCTTATAGGAGTCCAAGATGGAGTAGAAGTCCAAAAAATCGAATAAAAACCCATGTTTAGAGTTGGATACGTAGCCGGGGCGCCCAAGCTGGGCGCTGCGGCACCGAGACTTCTGTCCCAATTTTTGTTTTTGGCGCTATGTGACACCCATTATTATTGAAATTTGATCTTCATAACTTAGATACCCAAATACTTTAAACTTCCTCCTATCAACCAAACACCAAATCACATAGAATTTGGACTATACCACAACAATTCTCCACTTTGAGCCAAATTCCATCACAAGGAATTAAAACACATCTTCAAGTAAACACCATTTCTCATATTCCAAACAAGTCCCAATGGACTAAATCAATGACAAACACCAACTAAGTTCAAGAAATGCTCGAACTTAGAAATTGGAAGTGGTTTTGCCATCATATCAACATGATTATCACTAGTATCAACCTTGTTCACTACAATATCACCACGAGCAATCACATCACACACAAAATGATACCTCACATCAATGTGCTTAGTCCTCCGTGAAACATCTGATCCTTAGTCAAGAAAATTGTACCCTAACTATCACAGAATATTGTAGACACCTACAAGTCTTCATTGATTTTACCAATCAATCTTCTCAACCACATAGCCTCCTTACATGCCTCTATAATGGCCATATATTCTGCTTCTGTTGTAGACAAAGCTAATGTATTTTGCAAAGTAGCTTTCCAGCTGATAGCACAGCCTCCAAGAGTAAAGACATACCCTGTAAGTGATCTCCTCTTATTAAGATCCCTGCATAATCTGAATCCGCATACCCAATGACTCCATCTGAATTTCTACCAAAATGCAAACAAGCATTAGAAGAGCTCCTCAAGTATCTGAATATCCATTGCACTGTTTTCAAATGTTCTTTGCTAAGATTTGCCATGTATATGCTAACTGCACTAATTGCATGTGCCAAATCAGGTCTTGTACAAACCATAGCATATATCAGCGAACCAACTGCATTGGAATAAGGAACCCGAGAATGTAATCAATGTCTTCATCTGACTGAGGATAAACGTTAGATGATAATTTAAAGTGGCAGCCAAGGGAGTACGTCAACCTTTGCATTTACCAAATTGAATATTTTAAGCACCTTGTCAATGTACCCCTTCTAACTCAAATACAATCTACCAGTCTTTCTATCCCTCAAAACTTCCATACCAAGAACCTTCTTTGTTGTACCCAAATCCATCATATAAACTCCTTACTGAGTTGAAACTTTACTTTTCTGACCTCTGTTTTATATTAGGCTGCTATGAGCATATCATCAAGATATAATAACAAATATGTAGTCAATTGACTATCTTCTTTTACGAAGTACACACAACTATCATAATTACATCTGAAGAAACCATGAGTAGTCATGAATGAATTAAACCACTTATACCACTGCATCGGTGGTTGCTTTAGTTCATACAATGACTTATTCAACAAACACATATAGTCTTCATTTATAGAGACCATGAACCCCTCTGGTTGTTGCATGTAGATGCTCTCCTCAAGTTCTCCATGTAAAAATGTTGTCTTGACATCCATCTACTCAAGCTCCAAGTCATTTTTAGCCATCACTCCAAGTAAAGCCCGAATAAAATATACTTCACAACTAGTGATAACACATCTGAAAAGTCAACACCTGGAATCTAATTGTAATCATTTGCCACCAATCTAGCATTATATCTAGCATCTTCAGTCCCTAATGTGTTTTCCTTTATTTTGAACACCCATTTGCAGCGAACAACCGTTTTACCTCTAGGTACTTTCACCAAGTCCCAAGTGTTATTTTTGCTCAATGACTCAATTTTCTCTTGCATATCAATCATCCATTTGCTAGAATCACTGCAACTGATTGCCTTTGAATATATAGGAGGATCCTCAGTGGAATCAATATCTTCTGCCACACTCAATGCATAAGCTACCAAATCTACTTCCTATACTTCTATGGAGGTCTAATCTATCTGTGAGGTCTATCCTAAGCTATAGAATAATGTGGTGTTGGTGTAGGCAAAGTAGACAAGATATAATTATCTGCCAACCCCAAATTGGACTGATCTGTAGTAGACTATTCTACAACCTCTAATTGTTCTTTTAAACCAATTTCCAAATCCACCTGAGTTGAATGATTCTGCTTCTTAGTTTTATTAGAAGCTCTAAGAGGTGAACTACGAACCATAACAAGTTCATCAAATACTACATCCCTACTAACAACCATATTTCTTGTCTTAGGATACCACAATTTATACCCCTTCACACCTGATTTATACCCAAGAAAGATACATTTTCTTAACCTAGGCTCCAACTTTCCATTATCCACATGAGCATAAGCATGACCCTCAAAAATCTTTAAATGAAAATAGTAAGAAGGTTTACTAAACCATACCTCTTATGATGTCTTTTTATCAATGATAACTGAGGGTAAGCGATTAATTAGAAATCAAGCTGTAGTAGCAATTTCATCGCCAAGAAGTTTTAGGCAACTCAAAATTTGAAAGTATACAACGAACATTTTCCATCAAAGTTCTATTCATTCGCTCTGTTATACCATTCTTCTGAGGAGTTTCAAACACTGTCAAATGTCTCAAGATGCCTTCATCCCTATAGAAACTATTGAGTTCATATGAACAAAACTCCAAACTATTATCTGTGTGTAGATGTTTTACCTGCTTTCCAGTCTACTTTTCTACCAATATTTTCCACTTTTTGAAGGTCCCAAACACATCACTATTTTGCTTCAAAGAGAATACCCAAACTTTTCTGGAGAAATCATCAATCATTGTCAACAAGTAATAATGACATCATTTTGATGGTACCGTAGTGGGTCCCCAAATATTTGAATGGATATATTTAAGTGTTCCCTTCGTGTTGTGTCTTCCTTTCGTGAATCTGAATCTTTTCTATTTTCCAAAGGCACAATGCTCACAAAAGAAATTTTTACTAGTCTTCTGCACATCAAGAAGTCCCCTTCTACTCAGCTCCACCATGTGATTCTCACTTATATGCCTGAGCCGCATATGCAAAAGTTTTGTAACTTCATCATTTGTTAGAGAAGAAGTAGAAATTACTGTATCTCAAATTACTGTGAAACCATGCAAAATGTACAACCGTTTAGAGCTTTTATGTCCCTTCATGACAACAAGAGCACTTCGGCTCACCTTCAAAACTCTGCATTCACTAGTGTATCTATAACCATTTGAGTCAAGTGCACTTAAAGATATGAGATTTCGCTTCAATTCTGAAACATGCCTTACATCTGTAAGTGTCCTGATCGCCCCATCGAATATTATTATTCTGACTGTACCAACTTCGATAATTTTACAAGGCACGTTGTTTCCCATAATCACTGCATCTCTCGAAACTCCTTCATATGTTGAAAACTAGTCCCTATTGGGACACATATGAAAAGTACGAGTTGATTTAAAACTCATTCCTTACAAGGTTTGGAATCCATGCTAGAAATTACAAGAATCTCTCATTCACTTTGCCCATCTTCCACAATATCAGCTTCCATTGTGTTAGCAAGTTGCTTTTCTTTATCAGTAGCACTAGCGACTTTATTTCTATTTTTTAAGGCATAGTAATCAGCTTTAATATGCCCATTCTTTTTACAATAGTGACATGTCTTCTCAGTATGTGTTGCATTTTTTTTATATCGCAAGTGTACGATGTCATAACAAGTAATATAGTGGACCTAAGAGTCTGGATTATTATTCCCATGAGGACTATACTTTAGTACTAGATATATTTTTTCTACTACTATTTGACAAAAATAATAGATAAAAACTTCGAGTGTTGTGAGAATAGATTTTCCTAAATAGACTAAATGCCTAAAACTATGAAAACTTAAAGCAATGGAAATTATGATGGAATGACAAATGCAATAGATCAAAGTTTCACGTATATAAAGTGTATTAGATTGAAACAATTTTACTTATTGATCACCTTAATTCCTGATTCAAGATTCTAGCCTAATTTAGTGTTTGGTCAAATTTTCCTACGGTATTCAATTTACTCCTCTCGAGTTCTCATTGAACATATTCAAATAATTCAATTTCATATCTCTACGAGAATTATCCTTAGTTAAACGAGTTAAGACACTAAGAATTCATATAACGACCGCAGCACTTAGTATAAGTATCTCTATACGTTATATCTCGTTACCGGATTTTATTACATGTTCTAAGTTCAAACTCACATCTCGATTCGTAAGAAACTCAATAGATCATCAAATTATTGACCAGATAATTTAAAGCATTGCACGCATAATAAAATCAACACATGGAAGAATAAAACTCAGAAATTCTTGAATCAAATAACTAAGGGTCTCAATAAGTTACATTGTTTACCCTAATAATTAAATTAGCTACTCATAATCAAAACA
>CAIGRH010252830.1:0-10326 GCA_903798295.1 Fraxinus nigra | reverse complement strand
ACATTTTTTTATGTTTAGGCTTTGCCTTATCCCATCTAGACTCATAAAACCTTGAAGTTTGACTCTGTCGGCGTCAATTTTTAGAAAACGGCTATTTGGTTAGTTCTTGTTTGTTTTTTGCTTATTCCACCTTGACAAAATTGCAACAAAGAAGTCGGGTCACTTGCGTTCTCTGCAACTACATCTATCATTTCAAGTTCATAACACATTAAAAGGCTAACAATTTCAATTGTATATACATGATATATTGCAATATGTGATGCTTTACACTTGATTGATAGTCCAAGAAATTTTTTGACCCAACCTCTTTTATTTTTATCGATTTTGNCGTCAATTTTTAGAAAACGGCTATTTGGTTAGTTCTTGTTTGTTTTTTGCTTATTCCACCTTGACAAAATTGCAACAAAGAAGTCGGGTCACTTGCGTTCTCTGCAACTACATCTATCATTTCAAGTTCATAACACATTAAAAGGCTAACAATTTCAATTGTATATACATGATATATTGCAATATGTGATGCTTTACACTTGATTGATAGTCCAAGAAATTTTTTGACCCAACCTCTTTTATTTTTATCGATTTTGTATCCTTTTTGTTCATTTTATTTTTGTTAGCAAAATAGGATTTTGTTTGATTGGATTCACTGGACAGAACCACAATGCTTCGGTGCTAGATGACATTTTATCCTTAGTGAAAGAGGTTGGTTGGAGGATTGTGCACTTTATTCTCAAAATCGGAAAATCCATAAACTTGCTTCCTTTGCTATTACTTCCCTGGCCTCCACGAGCGGGAGTATTTCACTTTTAATGTTATCAAGTGTCAAGGTCAGCGTTGCTTAATAATATTTCAGATTGATTGAGCTCAACTGTCCCCAACAATATGCCCCTTTCCTCTTTGATTCATAATTTATTAGCAATGTTATATCAATTTGTGTTTAGATAGTAGAAAATATTAAGTTATTTTTTCTTGATTTCTTCCTCTCATTCTAACAAATCTTTCGATAATCTGTAAGAAACTCTTTCTTTATTAAAAATTCGTATGATTCTAGAGAAATGGACATTCCCAGAACGCATACACCAAAAACTAGAGTAACGAGGAAACCTAACCACAGTAGAGGCTCTCAGTAAATTTACAATCACAACTACATATAGCTACCAACAAAGTGTAATGTCCCATAAAGATCTATGTAAATCTAAAACCAATCTTCAATATGAAAACCAGAAACCAGGGCATAAATACATAGGTACGAAAAACATCACATGTTTGTACACTTGTGCATTACATTAAAAGTAAATGTCGGGACGAGCCCAAACATTTGGAACCAACAATCAGGATTCTTCATCAATCTCAATTTCTGAATCCCATATAAACAGTACAAGCGCACACAACTTACAGGGGCAAATTAGTTTGCCCTTCTAATAGTGAATGGATTATCGAGCTTGATTTTCAAAATCTTCAGAGATATTGAACAAGAACTGTGGCAGAGATGCTATCCTAGGGAGATTGAGCAGCAACTCTCCAACCGAATCCTTCCTGGAAATCAATGGCGCCTGCTTGTCAACAGAATCATTCGGTCCATCCTCAACCTTGATTTTACTAGTAGATGCATAAAAATTGTTTGATTCGTCATCTTTCTTTTCCACCCCAGACATTTGAGTACCATTTGTACTTTTGGAATGCATGTCGGGCTCCAGTGCATTGTCTTTCTGCAGAAGACAGCAAAGAGAATTGACCCTTGACATGAGAGACTTCTCATCAGACTCCGGCATATTTTGAATATCACTCAATAGGCATCGTTTGATATCATCTAAAATCTGCAAGCTTTGCCATTCCTCACTCGAAAGCTTTGGATTATTGGGTTCTCTCTGCTCAGATATCCGGTGCTCGAGATGGCTCACAAGATCACTCATTGACATAGAATGTTGGAGACCAGGCAACGTGAAGTTGCTGAGCCCCTTAAGTTGCTCTGTTCCACCATTTTTTAAATCTTCAATTGTTAGTGTCTCCCTAACTGCGCGTAATGGTAATATACATGAGACAAAAAAAAATAGGAGTATCACATTTTCTTCAATCTAAACTATAAACAAGGTGGCAAGAATTTATCCATAATGTGTTAATTAATGACGAGAGCAAGAAATAAGCAGTACAACGGCAATGAAGTGATTTTTCGCAATTTGCATATCTTTGTTCTCCATGTATAATACACGTGATTAGTTAAATCCATCGTGAAATTGTGATCCAAAAGAAACAAGGTAAGTTTCAGCAAAAGGCAAGGATGAGCACTTCCATGTTACTAGGTAAGAAGGAAAAACACTCCCGTTCAATTTTATCAAACTACAGAAACTATTGAAGCAATAAACTGTCAGGAACATAGGGTTAAAAAACTTCATTAATTTGAGATTCAAAAGAGGACAAATGGCGACATCCCCAATTTTTCAGTCAAGAGTGGGAAACCTGCAAAAACATGAAAATGGCCAATTATATAACATACTAAAGATTTAAAAGAATCTACTTTGTACACTTACCCTACTATAAATATGTATCATCAATTTTCTCTCGTTCTTGCTTATCAATTTGTGGCCAAAATTTTAACCTAATGTTGTGATCAAAATGGATTTTCCACTTCAGCCAACTGATATTGATCTGTGCAAAATTTATTGCTCCCTCCTTGAAAATGGGCCAAGGCTTGCTTGTTCTATTCTAAACAACTGATGACTCAGATACTAGATACTTAACAAACCATGCCGGCACATTTTCATAGGCACCATATTTAACTAACTTTAAGATCTAAAATGGATCCTGATCTTATCAGTTCGGTAATGTTATAAGGTTTGAGGGGGCAACTTCACATTGGAACAAACCTGACATTTTGCCTTGATCTTGTTCTGTCCAAAGAAAGGCATCTGTTTTATTCTTCTACTTTCCCTTTTCTTGTTTTCCCATTTCTTTTCAGGTAGGTGAATGTTTACTGTGTTTTCCATATGCCCATGCATATAAAGATGGCACTAGACAACACCAATATATTGTGAATTGAACAACAAATTAAGCACGTTTGAGCCCCATTTTTGGCAAAGAATGCATTTTGGAATAGTAGATTAATTGAAAACGTGTGGTTAAACAATAAGAAAAAGTTTTGGTGTGAGGGTAATATTATTTTATTGAAAAATGTGCGGTTCAAAAGAAGAGAGAAAAATGCATTTTGGAAATAATGGGGATCAAACAAGGCTAAGACTCTAATTTGGTATTCAAACGTACCCAATAGCTGACTCACACAACTTTTCACAGGTCACAAGTGCATCACCTAGCCCTCAAACTCCGGCTTGTTAACAAACATGAAACCATGTACTCCAGCTTGGGTCTTTGGAAAAACACACAAAATAATGGAGCTGAAAAATCCCCATATAAAAGACTGCCCATGGCTCGCTTTCTCTAATGTAATTAGAAAGTCAGAGAATGGCGAAACGGCCTAGTGAATTATAAATGTTAGGCAAAAGGTTGAACTATAGAATAACAAAACGAATCTGTCCAATTTTCATCCTTTGGTATGTATTTTTTATCCAATGATTTTTCATTTCTGTATGTACGAATACTGTTCACCGATTTTTGTTAAATAGTGTTACATGACAAAACAATGTACACACTACAACTTTCCACAGGTTTATATAATAGGCAACATTAGAAAGAATACCTCTGAAATGCAACTATGACAAAAAATCTCCCTCACTTCGTCACTCTTCAACTCGTCCATTTCATTAGTTTTCTTTTTTAACTTCTAGTCTATTGATTTAACCTTAGTCTTTACCATTGATGTGTAAATTTTCAAGGCATGACATGTTATGGCATCATAATAAGCATGCAAGTCTTCTCATAATTTCTTGCAACTGATGATATCAAGCTATCAAAACAACATTTACAGTTGTATCGTTTCAACGTTGGCTTTGAGAACATGATAAATTTTCAGTAAAACCATCACCTCTTTCTTCGATAATGAATATATGTAGTGCATATAATATATGTGATACTAGGAACCAATATACCTTTAGAATTACGAGTTCCTGAGCTAAAATCAATAGCTAGCATGACCCTACATTCTCATATTAGTGATCAACCATCTAAACCTCCTAGAGTACAAAATGATTGGTGTGATACAACAAGATAAGAGCACCTACTCCCATAATTTTCCACTTTGCCACCTTTGCAGATAAATTCTGGTTCTACTCCTAGTATTTAACCAAGTTAAAGCATAAACCAGTCTGCACCAACCAGCAAGCAAACTAGTAAAATGATGCACATTCCCAAATGGAAACTTGAAACAATAGTCTCATTTTGCCCATTGATGTTCTCTGTATCAAACTGTTAATTTCTAACACCCAAAACAAATCACGTATAAGGCAGACCACATCCAATCAACATAAAAAGCAATTTAGAATTGATCAAAAACCAGTCAGTGTCATGTTTATGCAGAAACAGTTCCCCCATGAAATCCAATGTTACAAAGACACTCACAGAAACTTTAGTCTGAAAATGTAGTCTTCTAACAATCACAACACAAGCCTTGTACCTAAATAGTTATTTCATACGTACCGTCCGTTTTGGGAGAGCCTTAACACATCTTATTCCTCATAGATTTCTATCGCGTCCCTAAGATTTGAACTTTTGACATTTCACATATGAAAGACTTAAATTGAATCCTAGTACCAATTGGACAAGTTATGCATGCTTATGATATGCATTACCTTAAAATAAAAATTATTAATGTTTCTAATTATGTACCCACTTTTTTAAAAAACTTAACATTAACATCGTAAGCTCACTTGGTATATTGCCTAACCAATCAAAACGAAGTGGGCAATTATTATTTGGAACCCGATTCGTTTTACCGGTAGTATCGCAAAGCGATTAATATTATTATAATTGAAAATTGAACATTGGTGAGGTGCGCCGATCCCTCACACCCCATTTCCCATTCACACCTTTCATGACATAGGCATACACCTCTTAACAAAACATTTGAAATACATATCTTTAAAAACATTTTTTGACTCGTGACATTTGGAAACTTTTTATTCCTTGAAACGTCATGCATGCTTATGGATGCATTTACATAAATGAATATGTCATGAGAAGCATTAATGGCATAAAAAGAAATAATAATATCAAATTCACAAAATAACAAATTTAGGTAACACATTTATACATTTAACTATATAACATAAGCATGAAGATAAGAGGAGGTTAACTTATTATGCGTTAGCTCATTCCATGTTATCCCTACCCATTTTTAGATGATGAATGCAAGATGATTCGAGACAACGACTTGTGGTGGCACGAACTCAATATTATCACATTTAAATATTGAATTCATTTTGTAAATAAAGTTACATTCAATTTAAATTGTCTATACTTTTATTAAGCACAAATTATTTTAAAATAATAAGCAATAGACGTTTATTATGTTGATATAAATAAATTGTCTTTCCGCATTTATGATTTTAAGAGAAAATTAAATTATACAACTTCCAAATCAAGGTATCTAACTAAATTTGGGGGTGTTACAATCACGTTTTCACCAATTGCAATTTAACCTTTTTTCTTACAAACACCTAATATACAAGAAGCTATAGGGGGCCGTTACATGTAATATACTAGTAATCCCAAAAGTTCTTTCAAGTTTCGTCTCCTAGATTTATAACTTGACAGGAAAAGTTCATTCGACTCAGTCAACAACAAAAAGTTCTGAAAGTTTCCCCAAGAATAGCTTAGTTCAATAAGAAACACATCCAATTATGCTCAAATTCATTCCATACAGGTACATCCAATTATCATCAAATTCATTCATCAGTTGTACCTTTAAAGTTACATGCTCTACCCAGATTATACTGTGTGTTCTGTTAACTGAGAATGACTTGCTCATTCCAGACTCCTCAATCCGCATAGATGGGGATATAAGCCAACTAGGTTACCACATTTTACCACACCTTTCAAGTTGCGCAGACCATGACCATTACTTTATTGAGTTAAAGAAAGATGTGGGATATCAAATATGTTTGCTAAAAAGAAGTAACAACTCGCAGCACCAAAACTTCTAACAAGTCCCTTTTCTTCCAATTTTGTCAAGGTGGTACAAAAACGTAAGGTGAACAACCATGATTAGAAGCTAGATATGAAGCATGGATAGACGAAGAACCGGGACAATGTGGGAAACAGTTTTACAAAAAAAAGTACAATAGAAATAAGTCAAAAAAAGTCGACAAAAATACTCTTTATTATAATTAATATCACATCTTTATCTCTGCAATTATATTTCAATAAATTTAATACTTGATCTTGGCTTCTGTAAGTGAATCTTTTGACTTTAAAGAATAGTTTTCGATGTTACTTTAAATTAAGTTTGTATCATCAGCACCAATGTGATAGAAATACCCATGAACCAAAAAGTGTAGTAGACAAAAACAAAAGCATAAAATCTTCCGAAATATTATTTTGACTTCTTTACACACATGGCTACATGGCATGTCGGGCATGCCCAAGGCAGGTTGACCACTGACTCTCCTTACTAGGAGTATCTGTGCTTCACAGGACAGTAATGTTGGTGCATACAAAGGGAGAACAACAATGGTGACCATTAGAAAAAGCTAATCCAAACATAATTATGCTGCTTGCAAAACTCAGCATAATATAAGAATTACAATATCCTGCATGAGATTATACTTGAAATTGGTCAAGGGGTTTCCATGAGCATGCACATATATGCTTCTGAATAGTCAATAATAACAGTACATTTATAATAGTTCTTAGTAATAAAGAAGCTAAATTTAGCATATTTTTCATATCCCACAGTAAAATTACCTGAGCTTGGTGATTGTGTTTCAAAACGGTAAGATTCTGGATGTCTGCTAGGAGCATCTTGTTCGAAGTTTGAGGAGGAAGATTGTGCTACTGATGGAGAGGCAGCATCCTGTGAGGTGAAGAAAGAAGGACTATCCTCCCTGGACAAATCAAATGCGTTGTTTTCACTTGGATCATCAAACAGGGATATTCTAGGTTCAAAATGAGGAGAATCCAGAGTAATCTCTCCTTGCTGACTAAGAAAGTTCAAACGAGGATCACATTGAATAAGTTTTTCAAAATGCTTTCCTAACAAGCCTTGAGGGCACTCCAGATAATGTCGCCTGCAAAAAACACAAGAAATCATAAGTGTTAAAAAAAGGATTGCAGCAAAAACACCCTAGCAGGTTAGAATAAGAGAAACGCATGCATGGAAAGTGGGAACATAGACACCTGTAGCTATATAGATATAAAGATATAAGTATATTTACATTTTTGGACCCGCTCTCTAAGATTGAACTTGATGTTCTGTCTCTTTTTATGGAAGGTCAGGGCAACACAATTCCTTGGAGAAATAGAAGGAACATACATGTGAACATATTTATATACGTGTGTAAGTATATGTGTACTTACATGTGCATGTATATCTACATATCCCTAAAGGTTCCAAAGTGGGATTTTTACAATAAGCAAGATATTTTCTAGCACCCAGTCAGCAACAATTACAGAGTTCACCCCGTGATATCTGCTCCACGCCCATCCACACAAAATGCAGTAAATAGGAGGTGAAGCAAGGACTTAATTTAATTGAAACAGCAAACTCATTTATGAGCACTTATCTTCTAGACCCAAAGAGGAAACAGGAAAGAGAAAATTTGAAGCTTGCTTGCCCAAAAACGTAAACCAAGACTCGGTAATCCACTGCCATGTAATAATGCTCATTGTACCTTTGTAGGCTAGCCTGTCCACCAGTAAAGTCTGATGTTGCCTGCCAAAGGGTGTGTTTCCTAGGTTGCGGATTAGTTTCCCTGAAGAAAAGAGGTTGCCTCGCCAACTGCACTTGTAAATGCCACGAATTATTGACAAAGCATTAGTAATTGGAGACAAATTTATGTAGGTCAAGCTAATAGCATAATGACAGTTTTTTCTTACCACAACATCTAAAGTTCCAAGGCCATCATCGGGACAGTTAGCCTTCAGAGCCATAATATCAGACCATTGAATTTCTATTTTACTCTTAAGACCACCGTCAAGAACTTCCCACACCAGCTTATGCTTTGCGAAATAACATTTTGCCACCAAATCACCTTCATATCTTGATTTATACTGCAATAAAAATACATGTCATTCTCATCAGTTCTCACCTAAAAAAGTGATATTCAACAACTGCAAATCTTTTCCAAACACATAGAAATTGAAATGTACCTCCCATGTCCCTATTCGAAGAACTGAGGCAGGAAAATTGGAGGCCTTCAGCTTATCAGTACTGCCAGAAGAAGCACCGCCTTTCTGCTCTTTTTTACCATGACCATGACTTGCAACATTGGGAACATTTGGTTGAGAAAGTTTCATCTGGATTAACTCCAAAAGCGATGGGCTCTTCCTCAGCCGCAAACCCAATGGACATGGCTCATCAAGTGGGTTGTAATGTGAAGCTTGTACTGGAAAACCTCCTATTCCTGGACTCTGCTGCTGCAGGTCAACACAGATCACATCAATATCATACTAATAACACATAAATATACTGCAATCAATGCAAAATAATTGATTTTTCCCATTCGCTTCAAAATAATAACAAAATTAATTGCTTTCACTCATGACTATCAAGTAATCCGTAAATAGACCACATCAAATTAAAAAATAACCACAAAATCAAATTCCGAACAGTTGCAGCAGCTTAAAATCAACTAAATTTGATTCTTTAACAGCAGTACTTTACGCAAGAATTAGATAAAAATAAATCCCACTGATAAATCTTATACACACTCAAATCAAGATCCCATCAAAATACATGAATTATCAAAATAATTTTTAAAAAAATGACTTCTTTTTACAAAACAGTCCAGTTCAAAACCCTGTTTTTTGACTCCAATTTATTAAATTTTGCGTAGTAAACACAAAAAACATAAAAATAAAAATAAAAACTTGTGGGTTTGTACGCACACAGAGAAAGATACATTGAAAAATAGGGGAAATACACCTTTAGGCGCTTGTGGAATGGACCGTGCTCTTCTTCCAAGGAATCGTCCACTTCGATCTTCACCGGCGTCATTTTTCCAGTCTCCGGTTCCGATTTGCCGTTCTTCATTAACTGAATCATCAAAGGAGTGACGGTACTCCTGGCTTTTTAACTTTCTAGATCAAACTACGGATATCCTAAACCTAGAAAATGGGGTAAACTCGGCAAAGTGAGTCAACTCAGTGAGTTATTGATTCAGACGATTGCTTTAGGTAGAGCTGGCGATCTCTGATATATAAAAGAGAGCCAAAAAAAAAAAAAAATCACTCGGACGGCGACTGAAACGTGTCAGTTTAATGAGCTTTTGGGTTTCGGTGACCGTCATATCACTCGGACGGCGACTGAAACGTGTCAGTTTAATGAGCTTTTGGGTTTCGGTGACCGTCATACGTCAAGGTATAATGGTCTCCTTAGAATTGAGAGGCAACAATTTGTAAAATCGCAAAGGCATTTATTACCACAAAAAAAATTAAAATTTTACACGGCTCCGGTTGGTTTTGTTAACCAAGCCACTGTCTATGAGTCGTCGGCTCATTCTTCCACAAGCACGTGGTTAGAGACTTGGCTCGTCCTACTGTTTGGGAGTTTACGGTTTCATGTTCTATTTCACTCTTTAATGGGGGTTCTTTTCACTCTTCCCAACGGACTTCTTGAGTGTTCGAGTTTATTAATGGCATGAAACAACTCGCAGTATGGGTCTAACTTATTGATGCGTTTCAGAAGTTTTTCTGGCACAAGTGTATTCGTTTGATGATAAATAAAAAGAATTATCAAAATTCAAGTGGCTGACGATGAAGCAGCTGCTTTCGAAGTAACATAAAGAAAAGCAATGATTGGAGTGGGAGAGTTAGAGTTGAAAAGAGGATTTTTCACTTCTTTCTCTCATTCAAAATCGTGCATGAGGCTTTCATATCACACGGCTAACTATTGGATACATTAAAATAAAATTATTCATTATAATTCAAAAGTTGTAAATTTGATCATTAAAATGACGAACTTAATTGTGCTTTATGTTTGTTTTGTGGAAGTTTTTTTTATTGTATGTAATATGTTTATTTTGTGTCTTGAAAATGTAATATATATTTTTTTTTTTAAATTGTGGTGTTAACTATTAAGTGTAATCTTTTTTTTTTTTTTTGAAAAAAGATGATGAGCAAATATAATATTTCAGTTAATTAAATGTAACTTTTAATTTAGCAATTTTAGTAATGATATAATTTGTAATTACTATTTTTAAAGATGATGAGCAAATATAATAT